>QXVZ01012717.1:0-24832 GCA_008931825.1 Phallusia fumigata | reverse complement strand
TTGCTTCGTTTTAAGCAATCAGGTGAAATATATTCGACGAGTCGACAGGAAATACGCTTATGGAGCCTACAAACTGACTGGCCCAGTGCTAAGATCGCTGAGAATCGTTGCACGACTGCGTGCCTAAAGCGGTTTGGACGTTGTACGTGTAGAAAAAAACAAATACTGTAGTTTAACATGTTGACCTATGGGGCTAACAAATATCAATGCTTTTGTAAGCTGCTCACCACCGATCCCAGACAACGTGGTTTGCAAATCACTGTTTTATTCCTAGTTCCAATATAGTTTAGGCAACTTGCCTCCGGAACAACTCACATGGCAAACATAAAGCACAAAAAACCACTTCTAGAGAATATCAGGCGGACAAGCTCTTCTGGTTATTTTTCTTCACCACCATAATTCCAGCTAACATGACGATCAGCGTCGTGACAAGCAGGAAACAAGATAAGAAAGAAACCACTTGAAAACCAGTAGTAGTTTCGCTGATCTCTGCAAATAAATGAATTCATGTTTGGGCAAAAAAGACGATAAGGAGAGAAAATATACACAAAAGATTGAGAAGGGGAAAAACGAAAAACAGCAAGGCAACACACAAGAAAGATAAATTAAAAGGGTAAATGAGTAACGGCTCTTACCAAGACAAGTGTTTCCATCCTCATGAAGCCAATAACCGGGTGGACAAACGCAGTAAGGTTCTCCATTGAGGTCCACATCACATTTGTGGGAACATTCCAATTCATCCTGTTTTTAGAAAGACAAAAGATTTTACGGTTCGATTCGAAAATCCACAAAACTGATAATTACTTATATGCGCTTTACATCAACCTACAGCGTTTGTGCGACAAGCAATTTTTGTTTACTTTTTCGCAGTCGTTGCTTTCGGTTCTTTTGCAAATGTTCATGTTACACGAGATCCACAACTCCTGCTCCTGATCTAGGTTACCTGTCCAACTGAATCCCAGAAGTGAGAACCCGAACACACGAGAATCGGTCAAGTTGTAGATAACATTGCCGTCGGCAGTAAGAGGATCTTCAACTGCACATCTGCAAATACAATTTTCACGTTAAAAGGTTTCAAGTTAAAACAAATACAGTCAAATGCAGACAAAACTCACCCTTCCTCGATGATAAAATAGACATCGACAGTTTCATTTTCAGCAGGTGTTGTTGGAAATTCCCTTGAAATTGAAGTCCAATAAATAATTCTATTCTATATTATTTGAACGCACCGGTAGCGATAATACCTGTAAAACTAAGTTAGTATCAGGTTCCGCATCAATCTTGACACCGATGTAAACAGGTGATCCAACTGTTATGATCCGTTCCTCATTCATAATATCAAAAGTATCCGATGTATGACGAGCCATTTCCATTGTAAAAGATGACAACGTTTTGCCCAAGCTCACTTCAACGTGACTGTTTGAAAAAGATATACATTGCTGATGACCCAATAAAATCATGTCGTGGCGGCCGTGGGCCCAATACGAGATGAACGTTATGTTGTGGTCGGTCGCATGTATCGTGTAATAGCAATGTCATTGTTGCTAATGCGTTGAAATTTTGTTACCAGTTTTATGTGAAAAATAATATTTTTTGTGTTAACAGATCTGTAATTACTGCGTTTTACCAGGGTTTAACATTTTAAAACAAAACACACAATCAACTGAGTACCTCCATCGATGTGATGTTTGGGATCAATTTCACCAAGGTGAAAATTTAAAAACGCACATGTTGACTCACACTAAACAGAAACCTCGTCGATACGTTGTTTGTGAGAAAACATTTCCCATTGATGCAAGTTTGAAAAGACACATGTTGATTCATACCAAAGAAAAGCCTTATTTATGTGTCGTGTGTAAGAAAGGATTTGGCCGAAAAAAGGCCTCATCGATGTGTAGTTTGTGAGAAAAGATTTAGCTTGTTTGGAAGTTTGAAAAGACACACGCTGATTCACACCAAAGAAAAGTCCCATCGATGTGGTATTTGTGAGAGAAGATTTGGCCAAAGCGGACATTTGAAGACACATGTTGACTCACACTAAATAGAAACCTCATCAATGTGTGATATGTGAGAAAAGATTTAGCTTGGGTTTAAGTTTGAAAAAACACATGCTGACTCACACCAAAGAGAAACCCCATCGATAAAAGGCATACGTTGCCGCCGAGTTAATAGTTCAATAAGAAACAAGTCGACTTACATCAAATAGAAGCTCACTTTCAGTCAGTGACGTTTTGAAAACTTTTATACGCCGAGCAAATTGTTCAGACAAGGGTCTTACATTAGGGAAAACCTTAGGGATTTGATGGCGTAGCAAAAATGCTTCTAGTGGGCGTTTTCGGTTGTCAATCTATTTCATTTATTCTCCCAAACTTTTATACCATCGTAATTTTGTTTTATTATTATCTGCATTGTAAGACAACCGGAGGCGCCGTTGACAAATATGCCAATATAGTGTGTTTTTGTTACACGTGCGGGGCCGCGCCTGGCCGTGCGGAGGCGGGGGCGACGAACGACCGCCCGCATTGCGGCGAAGGGCTGCTGAGCGTGTTGGGACAGTTCTTGCCCCTTCTGCGGTTTGGCCTAAGAGGTTGCGGGCCTGCGTCTTATCAGTTGAGCGAACCTTAGGTGAAGTTAAGGGCCGGTCGAAGTTTGACATCATTACAAACGCTTCGCTGACAGTTAACAACATCGTGCAGACCACTCAACACTTTACTTTTATTCTGCGTTACAGCTTACGTTGCGTCTCATAATCTCAAGGTATAGAATCGAATTAGAATAGGAATAGAATTGACTAGGATATAAGCGGAAATACATGGGCTTATACCATACAGAAGCTCCTTTTTCTAGCGATTGTGGCGAAGGGAGCTTTCTTCTAGCTTTACGAAATGCTATTTCGTTTAATTAAATCTTGCGACACACTACAACTGCCGCTCGCTCGCTGCATGACTGTCAGGCGCGCCAGCAGCGCATCTGGGAACAGCGGACGTGATCTACGGTAGCGCTTTTTGCAAATGGGGTATTCGAAGGATGACAAACGATAAGTTGACAATAAATGCGGACATAACAGGCGCACTGACTAAACATTTGTTGGTATTAAACCGAAGTAAACACTAACGTATTCAAGACAGGTGGTCGATGAAACAATGTGAACGGAAGAAGCTTGTTTACCAAAAGGGTTTTTGCACACGAAATTGGCCGAGAAATGTTTCATTTTCTACCAGGAGTTTTGCAATTTATGATTTACTTGGTTGTTTAAAGGGGGAACCTTTATTTAGCGGTTATATGGCTGCTACACATGTATTTCACTCACTTTGTCGCAGCCCCGCGGCACTTAGGTGCAAACTAAATAACTATCGCGAAACTTCCGATGTATGCAATTCATATTCCCAAAATATGTAAATTACCTCAAATGAACTGGAACATCATTTCTTGACTTCTTTATGCTTCCTGTGTTATCGCCATATATCCACCAAGTGTGGGGAGGGACGACCCAGACTTTCTTTCCACCTTTTTAAAACGTGTTATTTCGGCATAGTCTCGACAACAAATGGGGACCAAGATTTTGTCTGAGTAACCAGAGTGGCAGGCCGTGAATGCATGCCGCGAGTCTAATAGTCACCATTAGTGTACCTGTTTGTAAGGGCCCAATGATATTCACCAATATGTGGGGAGTAAAAGCTCTGGCTTTCCTTCCCTATACCTGTTACCAATCCATGTTGTAACGTAAACTTTTAGCGTTCTGTTTGCCTGTTATTGTACTCTGTTGTTTCGTGTTTATTCGCCCGCCTCCAATAAACGAAAATACTCTTCACTGAAAAAAGGAGCAAAAATTAAGTAGCCAATTGTCAAATACGATATTAGCGTTTAAGTTACTTAATGGTGCTAATTTGGTGCCGAATGAGAGGCATTTGTCACTAACGGTTCGAAGTAATTTGAAGTTGGCAACAGTGGAATCTGCTTTGAAGAGTATTTTAAAAGTCTGGGTCCATTAAGGAATACATTAGTAACTCAAAATTTGTTGCAATTAGAAGCCCAAAGAGGAATCTTGAAGCCTAAGTTACCTGAGGTGCTACCTAACACATCGGTTTGTCGCCGAGCGCTCAACGACTTCCGTGCATATATTGCCTCTTGTTATGCAACGTACAAAGCGAACGCTTAGATTTCCACTTACAGAAGTGGTGTGTGTAACACTATCGTCGTTCGTCGTATCAATCTCCATTACAAGCCACAGCAAACTCCATTGTACCTGGCAAACCTTTTATTATCTCGAACTGATGGGGATTTGGCAATTTTCCCAACCTCAGAGCTTACTTAAACGTTAACAAGTTAGTTAATTTACATAAACCTTGGGGATTTTTTATTTTTGACTGTTACTTTTGGAATTTATAATAGCGATTGCGCTAACGACTCGCGTCGGGCAAATATTACTNTAACACTATCGTCGTTCGTCGTATCAATCTCCATTACAAGCCACAGCAAAGTCCATTGTACCTGGCAAACCTTTTATTATCTCGAACTGATGGGGATTTGGCAATTTTCCCAACCCTTAAACGTTAACAAGTTAGTTAATTTACACAAACCTTGGGGATTTTTTATTTTTAACTGTTACTTTTGGAATTTACAATAGCGATTACGCTTGACTCGCGTCGGGCAAATATTACTTACCGAAGTTCTTAAATTGTCAGCAAAAACTGATAACGACGACTTGGGTAATACAGTTTCTACCTACAACATTTCTTGCCTGATATATATTAGTTTACAAACATTACAACTAATGCCTCTTATTCCACCATATATAAACTGCATAGACTTAACCAAACACAAGCGGCACCAACGTGGGCGCATATTGTAGGTGTGAATTAGTCGTCACATTAACTAACTGATGAGCGTTCCACGGATGGGCACACAAACTTGTTACTCACTTCCATCGCGTCGTTTTGCGTTTGAGACAGAACAGTTTGCGTTTAGACAATTACCGATCAGGTTAAAGTTGAAGATAAGCAATATAAAACACGGTGTATAATTTCGTTTTAAATTTGAATACATTTGGATAAGACGGCCTAGGAACAAAACATATTACATATTTTATTTATTTATTTTTTTTTGGGGGGGGGGGCAAAAGTAAAAACTTTCCGCGCAAATTTTGGCAAAATGACATACAGTACTTCGAGTAACAAAACTACAGTAAAGGACTATTTCATAAGAAAATACTTGTATTAGATGTGTAACCGTGAGTGAATTTCCTATCAATGTCAGAGGTGCGGTCGTTGGAATGTTCAACATTGTGGCGATACTGTCGTTACTTGTTGCGTCTCTTTATTATCACGTGAAACGTGCTGTTGAGCATTAGCTTAAAAGGAAACTAACGGCGTTGCGTCGGCGCTGTTGCGTTTGTGATTTCTCCTCGTCAATACAAAGTGCAGACGCGTTGCGCGGAAAAAATATCAGTTCCAATTACCTGATATAAACGGCAAATTTGGATTCGAATCTGCACGGATTTGAATCCTTGGGATTCAATAGTCTACTTTCAACATCCCTACACCTAATCTTACTAAAATAACCACAAGACGTCATATATGGTTTAACAGGAATTCATCCTGCTTTATTAAGATAGCACTATTACGGCTTGTGAGTTTGGGCATTTTTCGACACCTCCTTTGTTGTTATGTAGACGGATAATAAAAACTAGTCGGTTCACGAACAAATAAAAAACAATTATCAGAACAGGAACTAAGAACATCATCATTGCACCTGACCAATCCGCTTCGTGAGCGTAAGAAAGAAGTTTTGGGCAAAAATCGCAAAAGTTACCCGACCAATGGCTGCTAATACTCGTTTGGAAACCTATTTTCACAAAGACAAACATGGAACAAGCGCCGAGCTCAATTGAATGACAACTTAAATGCGATGTAGTGACAAACCTGGCTTGGATGCAACGGTTGGTATAAAAATTATCACCATTGCAAATACAAACCCGTCACGCCAACCAAATTGTGAAGACCATCTGAAATTCGCGGGCGGCAACAGCAACATTATTTCTACGTTGTAATACTACCATACCACAAGCTTTGCTAATCCATCTACCCATTCCCTACCAAGGTAGCGTAAACATGCGATATAAGCGCTCAGTGAAAATTAGTTATGAGTCAATAAGCTACTGACTGACACTACGTTAGGTTACAGGTGTTGCGGGCTGGTGCTGTTTAAAAAATATTGCACAACATTTTGTTCATAATATTTTGTTCATAAGCTCAAATAGTTGTTTAAAGAGGCGTGCTTTAATAATAAAACGTTTCGGCAAAAGCCTATGCCATCATCAGTAATACGATTGGACTTGCATCAGAAACGCATGTACAAGTAAACCTCCGTTAAACCGGATTCGATTGGACCGACTAATCTATCCGATTAGACGAAAGTCCGCTTTATTAGAAGTTTGTTTGAAATCTGACGTTATCCAGATAGTTGCTGATCTGAAAAATCAATTTCTATAGACACAAAATAACCGCAATTTAACCCAACGATGATGGAATCTTTTTTTTCACAAATTTAATGGTAAGTAAGCCTTCTAGATCTCTACAAAGTGCTAACTGATAAACTTAGCTTTCGTTGTTTAATTCATTTGTACTTGTATTGAATCTGCTGTAAAAGCGGCTACGAAGGAGTTTGCGTTTTAATGTATTGGTTGTATGCAACATTATCGTCATAAGCAATATAATCAAGCTCAAACAGGCTATGATATACAGCGAGTAACTGAATTACTTCCTGTACGAAAGAACGCGTGATCGATTGCCGTCAGCAGCCCGGTTGACTTCTTCTGTTTAGTGGCGAGAGAAGGCAAAGCTATATTGGTTAGTTTGGACGAGACGAATTCGTTTGCCAACTAGAAACAAAGTTTTGCCATCCAACATGTAATCAGTTCTGCTAGGTCAGATTCGAGTATGTTGTATTCGCAGCACTTCACGTCCTGTGTACGGTTTATGTTTTCATTGCGATAGTTTAGTAGAAAATGACCCACGAGTGCTTAATGCATACGTTTACAGGTTCGGATAAACTATAATAGAACTGAACCTTACAGCACACTCAAATCAGACTGTGTTAATCGTTTTGGAATAATGAAATTAAACATTTTCTACGTTTTGCAAACTATGTTGCTTAAATAGCTTTTAAAACTGTAAATTACGTGCCTAAATACAAATTTCAACACTGGTATTATGTACCACTGTGCTTGCAATTAGTTCCAAACTATAGTCTCAAACCACTTCCTTTAACCAAGCGCATAAGCGCAGGGAAGTCCAGGTCAAGCTGACTGCAGAAGTGACGTGTTGACGTTTTACATATCAACTGCGCAGGAAAGACCTTCTAGCATTTCTATGAGGCGTTCGCTTTAGTAAGGTCATGTATCTTCCAACGCTAATATCTCTCACTGTAAGTGTCTGAAAAATTATTAGGTTTATTTAAACTCCACAGCATATGTCTAACGCACAGTACCGATACGTGAGAACTCGGATTCAATATGGAGCTTTTATTCACGACTGCGTTTAACTGCAAATTGCGTAAAGCGAGTTTATTTCAAAGATACAGCAACATCAATGTAACCGCACTTGTCATCTTATTGTGATGATATTTTATGCTTGCATCAAGTAATTATATTTAGTTTAACTACGAAACGGGATATAAAGTTTGACGTACACGAGTAAGGAAGTATAGCTATCGTTCAACGCGTTGAGGAGTAACGTACGATAGGATAGAAGATTAATGCGCCAACGCTTTATAAATATAGCCAACACGCATACCGAGAAATCTGCGTAAGACTGCAAGACGTGGCTATGTACATTAAATTTGTTGCACGTAACACCTTTTTTGTCATTTTTATGTTAGTTTTTCGTGTTACAAATCATGCCAAATAAAACATTCGATCGTGCAACACAGCTGAAACTAATTCGACAAGGATTTCACGTTACCCACAAGCCTTTCCCAAGCAAAGCATACAAAAAAATAAATTTAAGATGTGATAATAGCGAAGAATGCTTTGTATCAAGTCGTGATATTGAAGCACATGCGCGTATGCACACTGGAGAAAAACCATACATGTGTAATGTTTGTGAGAAACAATTCAGTCGTTGACATGTTGAATCCCACCAAGGAGAAGATAGTTCGAGCGAGCCATTGGCAACAAAGATAGCAGCAGGGCGCGTAATTGAGTAACCTATTGAATTGGCTTGCCGTTTTAATGGTCCTTATCAGTGCTCTGCAACCGGTGTACCGCGACACACTGCTGTGCCATGAAACGATGCTAGGTGTGCCGCAGTGTCACTGTACCTTAACAAACTTTTTTAAAAACAATANGCTTTGTTTGTGAGAAAACATTTACCTTTGGAGGAGATTTGAAAAGACACATGATGACGCATACCAAAGAGAAACCTCATCAATGTATCGTTTGTGAGAAAGGATTTAGCCAAAGTGGACATTTAAAAACACACATGTTTACTCATACTAAAGAGAAGCCCTATCGATGCATCGTTTGTGAGAAACGATTTGCCCAACGTGGACATTTGAAAAGACATATGTTGACCCACACTAACGCAAAACCACATCGATGTAATGTTTGTGAAAAAAGATTTACCGACTTTGCAAATTTAAAAAGACACATGATTACCCACACGAAGGAAAAATCCTGTAGATGTAATGTTTGTGAGAAAAGATTTGGCCAGCCTTCACATTTGAAAACACACATGTTAACTCACACTAAAGAGAAACCCCATCGATGCTTCGTTTGTGGGAAAAGTTTTAGAGTGGCCGGAAGTGTGAAAAAACACATGTTGACGCATTCCAAAGAGAAACCTCATCAATGTTTCGTTTGCGAGAAAAGATTTAGTCTAAGTGGACACTTAAAAAGTCACATGTTGACCCACACAAAAGAAAAGCCCCATCGATGTGATGTTTGTAAGAAAGGATTTGGTCGACATGGGAATTTGAAAAGGCACATGTTGACCCACGGTGCAGAACTATAAGTAGACACATAGCAAGAGCCATAGCAACAAAGACACAGCTTTCCAAACCATTGCTTTTAGTCTGATTTTGACGGGTTTCTAAGTATGAAGGCGTAAAGCGTTTATGCATCAGGTTGTTTTCGTTTTCCATATTCGTAAATTGTGCTGATGTTCGCACAACGTCGAAAAATGCGTTACAGCTAAAAATTACCATGTTTCGCTTGGCCGACCTCCTGTTCAGATTGTTCTTTGATTGTATCGTGAAATGTCACATTTGTTCATTCATAAGCATGTACTGTAAAGGTATACTTTAGACCATTTATGTTCAATTTGTTACGCAAAAACTTGTTTCTTTGGTACTTATGTGCCAGTTACACAAACGAAGGTCACAGTACAGTTGACAGGCCTTTGTTGGTTAGTGAAGTTTGATGAAAAAAAAACACCTTAAATATACGTCACATTTTTGCTACCAAGTGTTTTTTTGCATAGAATGTAAAAAAATAATAATTCATTTATTTCTTCGACAAGATCATTCCACTAAGCTAACGTTTCTGAAAACAAATCCAAAATTGTAAAACTAACGCGCATCCCCACCCGGTTAGAAACACGTGAAGTTGGTTGACAGCGAATAGCAAAAATATTTTGTTCGCGATGAATAGAACACAGCTGAATATCATTTTTAAAATGACACGGCATAATAATTATGCCAAAATAAACCGGAACAACTGTCCCTAAAAGCTCGAACACGCTAGCGGGATAATGCAAAACAGGCACCAAATCTCGTACCCTGTGAGAGGATTACTACTTTGGTTTGGTATTTTGCTTTTGTAGTTATCAACATTTGCACAACACTACATAGCACTGGCGCCGTACACCAACACTCAATGATTGAAGGTGAACTACAAAGTCGGAAATTTCTTCCTTCCAAGGAAATGACACAAATCGGGTTTTAAACATCATTGATATTCGTATTGTGTAGTTACTTTTCAGTTCTCGAATTCTAAAGCAAATACTGGGTTGTTTTGCTTTTGGAAACAACGCCTGTCGAAGAGTCTCCTTGAACATTATGTTCTTCTAATTGCCGTGTAAACCGATTATGTGCTGCTGCTAGGACATACACAAGCAAATATAACTAAAACCTATACGAGAAGTTATGCAAAACAGACATTCTTAGTACTGGATAAATTGCGCATGATCGTCCATTATATGCAGGGTTACCATATCGTCCTTATTTATTGCTTACGTCCTTTTTATCTTAGTTTTAACAGAAACTCTTTCCATCTCGTCAGAAATGTTTTGCTACTAATCGTTCCGACATCATAAAACAAACACAATCTAATTCACAACGCACATCAAGGCACTGTAATCCGTTTAAGTTTGTCATAAAGGCTAACCGGAGTAAAAATAATGTAGCGAAAAACGACTTCCGTGACGAGTGTGGGAAGGAGTTGATTAGAAATAAACGAAGCCTGAACACTAAGTGCTTCTTACACTGCGACGTCTGTAGCTGTGATGATATCCTATATATTTGGTTCTAGATCGATGGTAACACTGATTATATGTTTTGCTCGACATCCAATTAATTTTTGTTCGCGCTATTCACTGCCATTAACGTTCAAAACTAACAATGCTATTTCCAGAATCAGCAGGTGTCACTCAAAAGCCTCAATCTGTATTATTGAACCTAGCGATGCCAAACCCCAGGATATGTGATGATTGT
This sequence comes from Phallusia fumigata, assembly GCA_008931825.1. Taxonomy (NCBI): domain Eukaryota; kingdom Metazoa; phylum Chordata; class Ascidiacea; order Phlebobranchia; family Ascidiidae; genus Phallusia; species Phallusia fumigata. The sequence continues at coordinate 14,122 of QXVZ01012717.1, read as the reverse complement.
ATAAGGCGAAAATCCAGAGAAAGTCACAACGCTTCAATCTCAAAACATATTTGGAGTACACAGAAGCTGTTGTGCCATATAAACTATTAGTCTAATAAAATGCAGTTGTTGGGTAACCACAACTGACATAAAAGTATCTGCTGCGAATCTAGAGAACAGAACAAAGGCTTTTATAGCACGCGCAAAAGAATATCACAAAAGAAAATACAACTGTCATACAAAGAAAAGCATGCTGAACTTTGTAATATCATGTTATTATAATTGTAAGTCTTGTATTGTGAAATTTTCTATTGTTTGCAGTTTTGGCCAAGCGCGTCGTCCACTGTGTCCAGAAACCGCCTGTCTTTCATGTTGAAGAGCCACGTGGTAACTGGGTTAAACAATCATAGTCCTGTAGCGTCCGTTAGTCTAAACAAAGCGCTTCCATTACGTGTACATTTGCAAATAGTTTTTGTTGCTGGGTCATTGTGTTAAATTTTTCCTGGTGATACAGCAAGTTTTATTCTAATAAACAAATCAAGCAACTGAGTTTCGTGTCAACTGATGCGTTTGAACACGCGTTGGTCATAAGAATCTTACAACATGAGCTCAACTAAGTAAAGCTTAACAATTTTAGCTGTAACATATCCTCCGACAGAGTAACAATGAAAACATCTACACAACACGCAAACAACGAAATCAAACCGGTAAGCATCGTGCTGGCAAAAGGCCTTCGAAATTATAAATCTAACTCAAAACGATTGCTTGACAATTTCATCTTTTTGTTACAGTTGCCCCTGCGCTCTGGTGGTTATTGAAACATTTTATATCCTTCATATTTTACCGACGTTTTTATCATTGTGTATGAGTCGACATGTGACCTTTTTAACTTCTATGTATTTTCGCAAACATCACTTTAATGAGGTTTCTCTTTAGTGTGAGTAGACATGAACACCACATTAATGGGATTTTTCTTTAGTGTGAGTCAACATGTGCCTTTTCGTATGTCCACTAAGCCTAAATATTTTCTCACAAACTTCACAACGATGGGGTTTCTCTTTTATGTGAATCATCATGTGTCTTTTCAAACTTCCACGCTCGCTAAATCCTTTTTCTCAAACATCACATCGATGGGGTTTCTCTTTAGTGTGAGTCAACTTGTGTCTTTTCAAATGTCCACCTTGGCTAAATCCTTTTTTACAAACGACACAATGGTGAGGTTTCTCTTTGTGTGAGTCAACATGTGTGTTTTCAAATCTCCACTTCGGATGAATCTTTTTTCTCAAACATCACATCGATGGGGTTTTTCGTTGGTATGAGTCGACATGTGACCTTTAGAATTTCCAATTACTTTGCAATGTACCAACTATCAAAAAGACGTTTCTAGGTAAATGCGTTTTGGTGGTCAATGGGTTAACAGATGAGTCAGCTGGAATCAAAAATTAAATTCCACGACCTTGGAAACTTATTTCTCACGAGTGCAAATTTAACTAATGTGGAATGATGTTTTTTGTTTAAATAGGAAATATGAACAGACAGAATGAAACAAAAATATTTGTCCTCTGGAAGGAGAATCACAATTTAAATAAACGTGCGGACTATCTGAAAACAGTGCGTGGTGCAAAAGTGAGCATTCTGGCCCAAGTGTCTTAATTACTGCACGAATGTTGCGAGCTCTTGCCACAGTACTGGCAAAATGAAAAATTAAAACAGTGTTTAACACGATACGTACACATTATTCCTTGTAGGAGTAAAACTTTGAGGCAAAAAATTAACCAGTTGAAACATGGCGAAGAAAATAAAGCTAGTGCATGGCGAGGAAGGTCAAGGCGTACTTTTTGTCAACAGTTCGTTGTTGTTTTATTAAAAAATTTAAAATAGCACATTTTAACCTGATGAGGTATTGCACTAAGCGGGCAAAAATATGTAAAAGATATTCGCGGCGAAATATAAATGCCAATAGGGCAGCCCAATCAGAAATTATCTACCACTTATGCCTGGCCGTTTGTCCTTCACCCACGATAATCTCTGGTGTATGTACCGACCGCCCAATGGTGCCCCCGCAGTACTCCCTTGCATGTGAGGTTTGTCGATGGTATTTCCGTGCCTGGCCCTTATTGGGAAAAACCATACGCCGCGTTTGTCCGAAGATCAATGGCGGTCTGGTGCAAAGGTTTAGGATAGGAAATACCAAGTTTGGCCACGTTACGATTATGCACGGCGTTTGAATAGGTATTTGTGGACTGCGCGAAACTGCATCTTGGTTACTTTCATCGGTAAGGTTTCAAGATGTGGCGTAATTTTGTATCGATTAGTTGCACGTTTTTTGTGATAAGACTTGTGAACTAACATAGGATACTATTCTTTATTGGGTTGACAAAATATTTGGGCAATTTAAACTTTCGTGGGTTTAAGCTGCCATTTTGGAGAAATTGCATGATTAGTACTTGTATTTTGTTACCAGACTATTTTTCTACTAAAGGAGTTCAGATTCGACCGTAATGGACGCAGCCCGTNGAAAACATTATCCATCGAAAAACGCGCGACGCTCGCAATATGACACATCCAAGTCATACACCACTGAAACAGTCGGCGGTGATACCGGCGATAGATCAATGGATTACTATGTGTAGAACGTCCAGTAAGCGTATTTCGTATATTTATTTTCCGTTCGCATTTTACCTAATAAAATTCAAAAAAACTATCACTGAGTGAGTGGAAACTTCAGGGCCGGTACATGTGCGATAAGCCCAAAGGAAAAACTGAAAAGGCAGGTGTTCGGACCATGTTAGTTTAAACAAGGCGCAAACAACATGGATACGTGCGGTACGTAGATGGGCCAAACATAATCCTGACGTACGCCCTATGTACGGGGGTGTTTCAATGTCAACCCTCTCCCCTGGGAATTCTGCACAGTGGATGTTAAAACAGCAGTACGTCAGCGTCAAAAACTGTCAGCTGCCCGGGGTAACTTTGTAAAAGTCGAAGTTGTCGTTAAAAAATTTCCCGATTCAACCCGGGGTGGTATCGCCAAGTGAGGCCGCGCTTCGGCGAGGAAATAGTCGGCGCTCGACCAGAAGCCCACAAATATCGTCTTGTTCACCTTAACCGTCATAAGATTGAAGGCTGCGCGCCAGGCAAAATCAAAATTCGATGCTGTATCTGTTCCGTAACCGACGTGCCACACAAAAGGTCCAAGATAAAGCGGGACATGTCTCTCGGCGCTTTCCAAGTAAGTCCTTCGGATGGTGGCGCTGCCCTTTCCCAAGCGGCTTCTCAGTATGCCGTTGATGTAGACGTCCTCCAGGTGAAACCCGGCGCGCCGCGTGATTTCCGCTTCCCGGTAGATGCCACGCAAGTGCGCCAGGGGCATGACGCTGAGTCCGCCGTGGCAAAAGGGCGGGAAAACGTCGATCGGATAGACAGACTTGGATACGCTGTACTTAGTGCTTCCCCTAAAGAAAGATAATGATCATCAATTACAAAGATGTTTCTGGATATGCAAGAAGATTAAACTTGAAAAATACCTAAGAAGATACAAGTAATTAAGTACTTGCATGTGAAACATTTCCCACGTTTCGACAAACGCTATTGTAATCATTAGGCCTGTATCTTCTTATTGAGACCATTTAAAACCGTAATTGTGTACCTAATCTATTGTTTCGATATGTTGAAAACCATCAATCAATGAATTTTTACCAAACTAACTCCGTATCTTACCGTACAGGTCTTTCGTATTCGTTGTAGCGAAAACCACAGTGCATAGCAGGCTGGGCTTTAAATTTTTCCTGATTCGACAAGAAATAATCGTAGATCAAGGCCAAGTTAGTTACGCAATCATCGTCAGTTGACGCGTAAAAATCGCTGGTGACTTCTGAGTGGTAGTAAACCCATTGGTAGCCCGAAAGCACTTTGTCAGCGAGGTCTCTGTACCCGTCACGGACGTCGCTCTGCAGGATGTCGCCGAATTCGTCGCTTTCCGCTTGCACCACTGCCTAACTGCGTTCGTCTGGACAAACTCCGATAAGAAAAACCGCAGCGAATCTGCGATCGGAATTTCATCGTTACGTGTTGGCGCCACGCCTTGTTATAAATGAAGGGTGTGTAAACCGCGGGCTTCGAACAAAATTTGTGCGGCCCGCTGAGTGTTACGAGTTTCAGATAGAGTGCGGCCCTCGAAATGATTTCTGTGCAGTACCTCCGACTAATATAATTTTTGTTTTGAAAGTTTTTACGTGTAACAATACATTACATAAACCGACCGGAGTCAAATTTGTTTTCCGTGACGTAACAATGCTGTTACGATCGCGTAGTAACCAACGCCTTATTTAATAATTTAACTTTGTTAAAAAAATAATATTTTCGCCTTTCTTGGAAATTACCGTTTCTGTGATGCAATAAAACGAAATCAACCTATGTGAAAGAAAGGTACGACGCGCGGTCTAATGCGATTAATTGTAGGTGGCCCCGCTAGTAATAAAGATTGCCCAACCCCTGATTTGAATCAGTCCTTCTAAAACTGGCCCACATCGCTTAAGGGTGTTGCAATCGTGATGCAAATTACAGGTAGCACACAGTTTAAGGTTTTCAAGGACGGCTCGTTTAAAAGAGGCATTGACTAGAGTAGAACATACATTTTATTTTTACACCAGGTGACTATAAGTTAAGCTGGTGGTACACGAGTGTCGACTGTCGACGACACTTAAAGAGTTAATATACAACCAATGAAGCTGGCATGAACTGTACTACAGCTTTGGTTCAGTTTACTTTTACAACCGCAAGGTTTACGGAATTCGTGTTTAAGATCTCATTGGCTTGTGAGTAACATCACTGTCGCTCGTACCACAATAGAGTTAAGGAAAAATGCGCAATACGCACAACCGGTGATTCGAAGAATAACTTAATGATATTTGCGTGGTTAAAGTTTGTACCTTTTTCCGTTCACCTCAGTGATGGCTCCCCACGTTTTTCGTACCCAGTTTCTCCTAGCCCGGAACAAACACGACGATTTCACCAGAAAAAGGACAAAGAAGCTGGAGTTTGTTTTCTCCAATTGTTGTGGTCTGTTGTCAAAAAAAGCACGTGATCAAAAATGGTGACAGATAACAGGAAAAAGTGGAATATTGGGAGGATGTGGTAGCGTCGGTGATTTAGTATCAGATTCGGTGAAAGGCTTTATGATGTATAATATCTTCCCTCCCAAAGTGCCAGCATGTGTACTTTGTGCCATGAAACGACAGTTATACGATAGGACAATGTCAGTTTCGGGAAGACTCGTGTTACTTACTTGTCTGAACTCGACTTTTGACTTGAATGGAATTTGGCAAACCTGATACTACACGAAGATTGAAGAAAGTGCATATAATCGAATAAATAGCACCGTTAGTGTGACACCTACAGGTATTGTACAGCTAATTTTGGTGTATTTCTTCCTAACAATCCTAACGACGTGGTCGCAATCAACGAAATTCTATTCAGTATTCCCAACACTGACAAATGTACCACAAATCACATAAATTGTACGTAACGTACAAATAACTTCGCAAATGCGTGCCTTAAAGAAATGACTAACGCAGATTGCGTTTTAAAGAAAGCAAGACTTGCCTGATAGTGAAACGTTTCGCTGGCTTGTGTGGTTTAACATTACAACTGAAGTTTTTCGGCAGCGTTGTGAAGTTGAATACTCCTGGGTGTCGTTTCGGCATCACCAAGTCGACTTCCCTGGCTCTGCTACGATGTGAGAAGCAATTAAAAAAGTATTTACGTTTAAACATTTTTTTGCGGATGGTGACAAAGGAGTGTGACTCAACAGCACTTGAACAAAATTACGGAGACGAAAAACCATTTAAGGCACTGCCCTATTGACATTTAAAGGAACAATTTTGCCTTATCGATAACTCGTAGTTCAGTATTTTGTTAGCGGTGGCGTTCCTGCCCCTTTACACAGGCAAAACCTATTTTTGTAAATGTTAACACTAAGAAGTGAAAGGGTTGACTCTTGACATGTAATAAGGTTTAAAGAACAATTGTTTACCTTATCCATAACCCGCAATTCAGTAGTAGTATTCAAGCAGAATGTCAGTGAATAAATGTTATTTTCCTGGGCATGTTGAAAAGTGTCGACAGCTGGCTAATAAATATGGTAAAATTGGCACGATTGTGAATGTATATATTCTATTACGCATACGGTACGCCTTTCTGGGCGCAAAGCCTTGTTATCGGAAAGGCGTTATGAAACATTCATGTGTCTTACCTCAGGACCGAGTAGCGAGACGGCAGTTCGAGCTGCACGTGCGTTTCAAGCCTCTCTGACTCGATCAAATGGTTATCGCTACAAGGAGAGCAAAGCAACAAGTTAGGCACGTATCCAAAAGCTTGTTCAATACGATCTCAGCTTCTCACGCCATACCCAAGCCTTTTGCTTCAAACTTACATTAGGAAGATTTCAGTAGTTGCGATAGATTAAAGACGCTCTGCGGAACCCTAGGAGACCAAGGACCATTGTTCTACGAAGCTCCAGCAGGAGTTTGGTAAAGATCTTCGAATAGGTTTTAGCGGGTGGGGCTTAGCTTCAATGTTTGGTGGTGGTCAACGGAAACTTATAGACTTCTATTTCAGCCCTATGCTCCGCGTTAGCCATCTTACCTTGCTGTCCTATACAAAGCTCTCAGATAGGACAAAATGTAAAGCATCGAGCACCACGAGAAAAGGATGAGAATGAGAAAAGATCCCATGTAACACGAAATCCTCCTCATGTCTTGTTGCCGATCCGATCTTCTTCTTTTCCTTTCTTCTATATCTTCAGCGTTGTTTGCATCAGCACGCGGAAAAGTCTGACTTTAGTTTGTCACAAATGGATACACAAGTTTCAACTATTTGCCTGTGGTCGGAAAACGGCCTGCAAACAGCGTAGCACATGAAGTTACATGGTTGGTCAACAAAACCGTGCAAGGGGTGTGCTTTAAACAGCAAGGCTACTTTTCGTAGCTTCTTAGTGCCAAACTCGTTGCTTATGTGTACTCCCCAATGTTTACTTTATCGCCAAATTCATAGCACTATGCAGTAAAGAATCTGCAACAAAAGCTACTTCAAACTAAAGTTGCCAACCGTCCTTTATTTCAAAGGAAAGTCTTTTATTTAGCTCAATTTGTCCTTGTCTTTTATTGAGATTTGAAATACCACTATTTGTCTTTTATTTTTAAATCGTTTACGAGCGGTTAAATTTCTGAACTTAGACTCGAAGGACCAAAACACTTGACAACAAGCTAGGGCCCTCTACAAAAATCAAACCGTAAATATTGTTATGAGAAAACTTGCAATAGTGCCAATATTTTATGTCATCATCAGACCAAAATATTAGTTGCAAGAGTGTTTTCGAGACATGATAGATTATCACTCAAGTTTTTGTGTCCTTTAATGTAGCTTAAAAGAGTTGGCAACCCTACTCCTAAGCTGCTGTTTTATTTGTGAATTAACTGCTATACTTACTGAGAGTGCTTTCGAAAAGAGCAATTTAAATGAAATATTAAAAACTAATACACACGAACACCCCTAACCAGGCTATTTTATTTGCACGGGTACCATGTCACCAGGTTTTAGGGGAGCGAAGGTCACAAGGCAGGAACATAATCACGCAGACTTTCGGACGCACCAACATTTTCTCGCTGCAGTATACTAAACAGGTTCGAAATCATCGGTCTAATACAGTGAAGTGTTCCGCGGAAAGACGATTTAAATTGCGTATTTTTAAATCACCGCTTGGTAGCCTTCAACGAATTGACTGTTAAATATTAAAAAATAATCTGACCTGTACAATGAAAACTTATACAATTAAAATTAAAGGCAGGGTGTGGTAACGACAAAACAAATGATTTGAAAGTCTTTACAGCAGCGTAACAGGAGCCGATAACAGCAAAAATATCCGATAATAGCTATACACATTTAACCCCTTAGGTTGCAAGATAGCGAGCGCAAAAAGGTGATTATTAAAAATAAAAAGGTGACAAAAAGGAAATTATGGGTAAAAGGTTAAAGCTCGCCACTATATTACTGACGAGATAAATTAAACTCAGTGCGATTAAGGGCATCATGCACAACTTCCTCATATTAATGAACGACCCTATTTAAAACAACATAAATTTGAGCTGTATATCATCGACGTTCTCCGATTTTGTATGGGCCAAAGTTTGCAAAGATATTATTAAAGGAACGCTAATATTTTGATAAAATCCCTAAACAAAAAAGCTACACCTTGTAATAAAACCAAAAAGTCACAAACGCCAATATTCTGAAAAGTATTTCAAGTTTGCCTTTTTACTGCTACAACGTTAAACCTCCTTACAATAGTTAAAGAAGGTGATCGCAGGCTGTACAAAAAACATTAAAAGGGGCCATGAACCCAAAAAAGGTTGAGAAACACCTGACACCAAAATGCCTTTGTCCCTTTAAAAAATAAAAAGAAGTTTTTGGTTGTTGATGGCTCGCAAAAGGTGATAATTTTCTTGTCAAGTCAACCCATTTGAACAAAACGATACAAATACTGTGCGAATGTTTTTTTTAGAGGATATTGCAGTATAGCTGACTGGCAGACCCAGATAGTTCTCAAAAACATCGCCTTGCTTGGTTGTTTGCTACTCACAAACTTCACTGGTAGCTGTATGTAAACTAACAAAATGTAATTATAGTGCGTGTATTTTGCTAACATACTTTATTATAGAACGTTAACTAATAGGTCTCAAACCCAACTTTCGTAACACTTCGTTGCCTGCTTGCAAACAAGCTTTGCTGATTTTTGACCGAGAGGCTGTAAACAATTGTTGGAGTGACTGACAAGAATAACAATAGGCAACATACGGCGAATCAGGATTGGTGGTACTAAACACCGCATGATACCGCATCTTACAGGGGGTTTCGTACACTCCCATGGGGTCTCATAATTTCCCATGGGGTCTTTAATTCTTGGATGAAGTATCATACTCTCCAATGGGGTCTCATAATTTCCCATGGGGTCTTAAATTCTTGGATATATCATACTCTCCAATGGGGTCTCATATTCTTGGGTTGGGTATTATAACTTTCCAATGGGGTTTTGTATTCACTCATGGGGGTATCATGCCTTATGGCCTGTGATGGGGTTTCACACACCTTCCTAAGATATCATGTGGTGTTTAGTACCACCGATCAGGATGACTGTTTCATCGCTCCTTGCGTCACAAGCTTCGAGTAAAATCGATTTTGTTGAAAACTACGACTTGAACTGACTCGAGTCGTTACAACATAATAAATCATCGCCTGATTTAAATCAACGGGTTATTTAAGCACAACAAACCCATTATACGACTGTGCAGACGCAACTTCCTGTACGTGTATCAATTATACGCGGATATTATTCAGAAGATTTTGCTGTAGGGCATTTTCGGACTAAAAACCGGACACACCCGTTGCATATCCGTGCAAAATGAAATACAGTAAAGGTCTATAACTTTATTATGGCTTATACGGCTTGTATTGCCCTTATATCGTTTGTTAAATGTTACTGACTGGAAACCATTTTCACGTGCTCGTGTTTGCACATTTGATACCATTTTGCGTTCTAAAGACAATCATCAAATACCCAAACACTCGCATTACACATTTTCGGGGAGCAATTAACCAACCCACAGGCAACACAAGGCGTCATTCATGCGCAAGCGCTTGTTTAATCAAGTTCCTTAGTTGTCCGTACCCTATGTGTTTGTAAACTACCTGTGTGCTATGATGTTTTTGGCTTTAAACACATGTAAGCAGATTTGTTGAAGTCTACGGTCAAACTTTTTTTTACATGCACGGTTACTCAACAGGCTTTGGACAAGTACAAATGTCGCTTGCAGTGTGCTCGGCTTTGCAAGCTTAAAGCGATTGACGTGGCAAGCATCGACGGTCCTTCTATTATCTGCAGGGCCCTGCCCGCCTACAACGAGCGCAAAATATCGGTAGGCGAACGATTTATTGTTTCCGATTCAACCGCTTGGGCTGGGTTGCGCCACTCGAACTGCTTGCTACTATATAAAGCGGTATGTGCAAACTAATCACAACGTAAGCGCGAACTTGGTTCCACAGCTTTTGCCATTGGTCCTTATTTCTAGGTTCCTGCAATATCTACCTGCAATGATTCGATGTTTGACTGCACAAAACCTGTTAGCTTTGTTGACTACCCGAATTTTTATGCAAACTGACTGAGATATTTCAACGATGGCACACTGAAACTGTAAAATTTTGTGCTTATAAACGTACCGATGAATTTGATAGGAGCGAACATTTAAAAATGCCGCAGGATTCTAAATGCTCAGCACACGTGCAACGAAAATGAGTGAAGAATAGTAGGCAGATTTAAACACTGCTTCAAACCTGGTATAATATGCACGACTTTGCACAGTTTTTCATTGCTCGGTATGTCTAAAAACACGATCCAACTTTAGTGCGGGCTGCCTTTATATACTACCTACAACCGTGTTTGAAAGTCACCTAGATCTTCATTACGAACGGTTACTTGCCACTGTATATGTGTTTGTGTATCCCGTTAGTAGTATTTTATTCGTTAGGGGCAAAAGTCAGAGTTGCTGCGTCAACCTATCGAGATGCGTGACGTCACAATTGTTTCACTGACATCACTTTTGTACGGTGGCCCACAAGTACAATTCAACAATTTTTTTGCAAACATTTTTGTTTTTCAGTGCAAAAAATTTTTTTGCAGACAATTTTATTAAGTGCGAACTTTTTTTTTCAGTTCAACAATTTTTTTGCAGACAAATCTTTTGTGCCTTTTACGGCGCGCCGGCCCAAGTAATTATAGGCGGTCACCGTAAAAACATAATCAAACGGCGTGACGTGTTGTTTACTACTAAAATACAGTAGCATCAAAACTTACTGGATCTATAGAATTTTTGCACCTAGAAATGGACGATACTCGCTTAACCAATTTGTACTCATCAACAACAATAAATCGCCTCGACAAATTCTTAACACCCACTAAAACTCGAAAAGCATACGTTTAAAAGTCTCTGTATGGCTCGGATATGTGAAAAAAGACGGTTTGTTTATTTGTTAAATACATCATTAGTTTAAGTATATTTTAAATAAAAATACAGTCCAAACAGACTAATAAAGTAACGGCAGGTGTAGCTTTAGGGGTCGAAAACTACTGGCATAACGGGAGTGGGACTAGAAAAGCTAATAAACGTAGTAGGCTATTAATTTTGCGGACTGTCCGAAATACTACAGCTACTAGAAAGACACACTGACCAAGGAACTGCAGCATCGACGCAAACCCGATTTCTTGACAATGGGAACAAAGAGCATTGCTGTGCGTCAGTTTTGTGACCAGTGACGTACGGATACTTCATTTTTGTACTGATTAAATAGGAACTGTTGAATGTGGATTTGGTTTTGATTTATTAAACCTAGCCACGACCCCAACCTCAAACTTAGTGCCTGTAGTATTTTCGACAATCCGCAAATCAATATAGCTCACTATGTTTATTTGATTTTCTACTCTCACCCCCACCTTAATAGTACTAACCGTTAGGCGTCGGCGTAAATGGTTTGATTATGTTACGGGATCCGCCTAATTACGGACCGATGCTGACAGCTTCCGCGTACTATATTGCGCAGGAAGAAGTAATTTGCTATTTTTGATACGCCGTATAAACTACAAAATAATTGTCCCCAAAAATAATTGTTGAACTGAATAAAAGATGTTTGCAGAAAAAAACGGTCTGCAAAAAAGTTGCTGCCCTGAAAAAAAATGCTTGTACCGAAAAAAAAAATGTTTGCTAACAAAATTGTTGAATCGTACTTGTGGTCCACCGTAGTAAAGCAATGTTTTTGAAAATGCAGAAATGTATGTACCACTGTTTTTCCGAACAGTACTTCTCGGATTTGGAAGAGAAGGCCGACGCAGCTAAGCTTTTGCCGATTCTAAAAGCGGCCGATGCCGCAATAAATGAAGAAAAACACTTAACATCGTGTGAGGTAAAACTGCTACTATCAAAACATCCAGGTCAAGAAATCAGATAATGACTTGTACCAATGCGTCTTTACCACACCAAGTCTGTGTAAAGGAGCCCAGCACGTACTTGGAACAATAGCAAAAATTTATTGTAGTTATCCTCCGGAATCTGTTGTAGAAAGTATGGGGAGCATCATTGAGAAAATACGAGCAACTCGTGGTGGAAGCAAAACCTCAACCAACAAGATGGATGTAAAGGACATTAGTGACGAACTAGTAGTGCATTGGAACGGGCCACACATAAGTAAATGTAACAGCGTCGTTAAACAAGCCTTAGAACTTCATTTTAAGGGAGGTCCTTAGCACTTTGTTTCTCAAGACGGGAGGCCAAAAATCTACAAAATTTCCAAAGTGGTCGACCACAATAATTAAACAAAGTCAGCACTAACCTGCATGGAGAAGAACTGTGTCGGATAAATGTATATATTTTTTTTATCCTGTATATGTGTTTTCAGTAGTGTTTCGCTTGTAGCTTTTGTTGAATAATCGTAAACAAGTTGTTTTGTAGGTGAGGAGCGCCATACCACTCCGTTTGGATCAAAGTTGTTGTGTTTTTGTTGTCGTTTTTATGCTGGTAGCGTAAGTTTACTGAATTGTTTGGTGTTCTGATTGTAATGTAATTCTAAAAGAAGTCAAATAAAGAAGTGTTTCGTTTTTTGAACACTTACCCGGTAAAAACGGGCTGTAAACAAACGTAGTGTGAGCAACAACACCGAAGTTATTAAATTTGGAAGACGCTTTGTTTGTGAAAATCACAACGTTGTAAAGGTGAAATAAGTTACGTTAGTCTATTATTCCTAAACTTCGGGGATTTACCAAAAACTGGGGGGAAATTTTTGTTGGCTTCCCTGGAAATTTACATTTTTTCGAGCCCCGCTTACGGGTGCAAAACGCATATATAGTGGCGAAGTAACCATTCGAACTACAGTATATGTAGGGAACTTGCAAACTCTGCAGCACCTTACACTTAGTATTTAAAGACTTTACTGGTAAGGCTGTTTAACATACTGAGCGCATCAGTGGTGCAAATCATTGTGGCAGGTTTGCAGTAGTGCTTAAATGTTGTCGACTCAGCATTTATGTTGCAGGTGTGCTAAGCACTTGCAAACCTGTGGCAAGTTTCTCTCCATTAAATTCGTTGGTACCTTTATGAGCTCAAAATGCTTCAGTTAAATCTTAAGTGTGCGATCGTTCCCGCTCAAAACCGGGTACTTTGTAGGCTAGGGGCAGTGAAGTGTGGTGCGTGTTTAATGTATGGGTTTGCTTTCTTAAATATGGTATACTAACAAATATTTAATGATTACATGTACGATATTGCAGGCTGCAGGAAATGTATGGTAACCGATGGCAAAGGCTGTGAAACCAAGTCCACGCTCATGTTATTGTCAGTTTTCACATACCGCTTTATACAGTAGCAAGCAATTCGAGAGGCGCAATCCAGCCCTAAGTGGTTGAAACGGAAATAATAGATCGTTCGTGGCAACATAATCGTATGTCAGTCAGTAGGGCCTCCTGCCTACCGATGTTTTGCGCAACGGACTGATCAACACCAAGGTACATTGCAGATATATTTTGCGTTGTTTTTAGAACAAACTCTGTTGGGTACATGTGTGTGTAAACATAATTGACTTTAGTATTACAAGAACTAAATAAATGTCTTTATAGCCGCAAATGCACCAGTTTTTAACGTAAGCTAGGATTTAATACTCTGTATCGCATCGGAAAAATTTGACAAACAAGGAGGCAAGTTGCAAAGCGCATGGCCAACCAAATCACATGATTGAACCAGGTTACTTGATTGGTCGAGCTCTTTTTATGGCAGCCGCGTGGTGTTGCCGGCAGCTAGGATTTGGGTGTCCCCAGGCGATGTTTGCGATATAAGTGCTAGTGTAACATGCCACTGTACATATGTTTATGCTTTTTACGTTTTCCGGTAGATCATTAAGTTGACGCAATGTTGTGCAATCCTGTTCGATTATCGGTGACTATCGAGTGACGTCACAACCTTGGCATTGTTTTACTGATATCACTGCTTGGCATCGTGACAGGCATCATGCTTTACCTAAGGTAACCGGTTATGTTTGTTTTTGTGTTCAA
>QXVZ01012712.1:0-10153 GCA_008931825.1 Phallusia fumigata | reverse complement strand
GTGAATAGGCCACAACCGCTACATCCGCCTTCGCAGACGCTCAAGTCTCGGATCCGGGCCGGATGTGCGGCGTTTTCTCACGCTTACGAGTTTCTGACCGACGCAACAAGGATATGAAAGTGGTTCGGAATCATTGCCAAAGAGGAAAAAACTCCAAACGCTCGACAACTGTACGACGCAATACGCGTGCTGGCTTCGTGCAGTCAACCGTGTCACAAAACAACACTTTTTTACGCTTTTATATCATGTTCGGACTTGTATAAGTATGTCCGTTCCCCTCAAGGCCATGTTACCATGAAGAAACATAGACTTTGAACCAAAAAGAGCCTTTAACCGCAAGCCAACGCATCGATGTTTAATAGCTAGGCGTGGTCGCCGCCATCGGATAGTAATAGACCACGTCGTCCACTTTGTACTTGTTGCAAAGGTCACAGTACTTACGGTGCGAAAATGGCTACCTGCTTTTCCGGTGACCGAAAACATGCGCAATTTGATGGGAAAATCACAGTGCCAGTGCGAAATTATAGCGCATAGTGCAGAGTTCACGACATGAAAGCTTCTCTGGTGGCGTTTCCCACAATTTCCTCTCTGCCCTTCGGCAACTGACAGACTTCCGCCTTTTTGTCTTCCCCTATAAGGAGGGGGTCGCGTGATTGTCAAATGGGGTTAATCCCCGAAACACGAAGCCGCATCGTTAGGCTAAACCCCGACAATCACAACCAAAGTCGAATATAATTGAACTCATAAGGAATGTTGGTTAATCTTAATTTAGAACAGCTTGTGTGCCACGCATTAAGCGCAGCAGCGTCGCGTGATTGCAAATGCGATGTTGTAGCTTTGACTACTAGAACGCGTTGAAATTAGAGCTATATTAAGCTACAAAGAGTGGTGGGATATGCCTTGTCGCATTTCAACAGTCTGACATACCAAGGCCATGACGCTAACGGGCGTATTGGCCTCGGTAATAACGAGACATCAAAACCACGGTAGGCAGTACACCGGAAAAGCGGGCATAACACACTGCCGCTCTTCAAAGAGAATAAAAGAGAGTAAGGGAGACTCGCATGGGATGAGAGAGTGACAGCTCTGGAGTAACGAATTCAAACGGTCACCAAAGGTAGCCTGTTCTCGCGTTGAGTACGTTGAATGGAATGTTTGGAATGTTGATCATCGTGTCGGTTCCGCGTTTTGCTAAGGTCCGAATTGCGCGGGCCGCATGCCGGATGTGCGTTTGGCGGGAAGCAGAACGTCGCGCGTTTTTATCAATCACTCCGTGCGCGTCATAACCGGCACTTCCGCCAGTGCACGCGAGGCGTTTTGCGAAGCGCCTGCTCTAAACCTCTTTTCCGCCAGTTTTGTAGTGTGTGTAAGACGAGATCATTGCAAAAACGTACCTTCACACCTTTAAAAGTTCAATAAAAAACGGCACGGGTGTTCTACAGCATGGAAAATGCAAATATACGACGCTAAACCGTGGTCAGACGGCTACACGAAGCGTGCAAGACCATAACAAAGTGTGGGCACGGCGGAAAACGTTCGCTGCTATGACGACTTGTGTTTTTAGACGAGCCGCAGCCAACACAACATGTTTACTAGTGGCACACGGCACGACACAGGAACTAAACGACCCTCCGTAACCCTAAGACATTGGTGAATACGGGACCCAACACAGACGGCACTATGAGGATGCGATGCTTCCGTAACTAGGCCCTGTTAGGACTCTTTTCTTCGAAAACCGGTTTTCTGAACTGACTAGTGTTGTTGTGGTGGTGGCTGTAGAGGCAATGCGTTAACCGGTTTTCTGCGAAGGCTGTTTGGACCGCCTGTGAAGCGCACAACGCTCTATTGACCAAAGCACACAGTGCGCATCGATACCGGATAGCAGCAGAGCCAATTCAAATGCTCTTTCATTCACAAAAAAATAACGGCGCGGCGCTTTAGGCGCACACGCGGACCAAACCAAGCGACTGCGCAACTTCAGAGACAAAGTCCACAATCTTCATTTCCAAGCTCAAAGGCATTTCAACGACCTTTCAGCTGACTGATGGAAACAGGTTGAGGGCACGAAGCGAGTGCAAAACACGAGACAGAGTTTCATTAATTATTTAGGCCTGCAACCCTAGTGCATTTTCGTGTGCCAATCTTCGTCGCTTTAGCTGGGAAATCCGTAATGGGCCAAATGTACCCCCCCTTCGCTGTCTGCAAAATGACGTAATTGTGCTTTGCTCATCTATAACACAATTAAGAAGTCTGACGTAAAGGATTGTTGGTGGCGCCTCGCCGGCCAGGGGGTCAAAAAAGTCAAGCTTGTGAACACCAACATCCGCATGTAAATCTGCCTTTAAACTTGGGTTGATGTTTCTTTGGAAAATGGATTTGTGAAGCTTTAAACCGTAATGCCTACGTGACGCAGATGCCAATGCTCGGCAAGGTAAAGTTTAAGAGCGCGAACGTTTGACCTTCGAGCGTCCAGACAGGTCCGGACAGGCGACGGAGTTGTCTGGAATTGTTCTCAGAAGGGGCGATGAAGGGCATGGACCATTGACGCCACGGGTTGCACTCCCAATAAACCAAGCCTCGATTTGTCAACACAAGGAAGTGAAATCCAAATTGAGGTGAATTCCGGCTCCTTGAGATGGTTTCATAACGGCAGATGGGGGTCTGTGGCTAGGCCTGTTTACAAGGTGGCTTACAGTTCGTTAACGATTGACAAAATACGGAGAAACACTGTGGTTCCGTTTTGCGCGCCATCGTTTGTATGTAAATGCGCCGCGTGCTTCCCCAGAAGGCTCAGGTGCTGCGAGCCCTGCACGCTGAAAGGCCATCGCGCGCAAGCTTGTACAAGTGGCATTCCTCATCACGTCGAGTGCTTGTAACGCAACGCAAGGTATCCATAACAACCGCGAAGCGTCGTCGTAGCAACGTGCATTGCATACATCAAGGAGCTCGACTCTGAAAACAAACGATTCCGGCGAACAAAGGCTTCAGCGCCGCGAAAGAAAACAAGCCACATCAAGCGCTGGTTGAAAACGCCCTTCGCTACCGCGTTGTATGCGAACCTTATTATTTCGCAATCTACCACGTGTTGAGCTGAGAGCTATACGATCGCTGTACAAACTGCCTGCGGTGCTTTGACTTTAATTCTGAGCGCGACAACATTTATTACGTGTGCGGGTTGTTCGTGGAACGTGGACATTTTTTATGCTGATCAAAAAACACAGGAATGTGGATTTGAGTCGAGGAATTCCAGCCTTACGTAATCCGGTATTTGCGCGGCAACATTAAACTGCGTGATGCACAAATAAGGAATAAGAATTTTCGAGGACAAAAAACGAAAAAATTGATTGTCTAAACGTCCACAATCTCCACTGAGCATTGGTTGCTCTTATTCAAAGACACGTCAACTTGTTTTTGAGTCTTCTTAAGGGCAAACGCCGGTAAACACCTCTCACAGTGAAGAGTTACTTGGCCACAGTCGCAACGAATACGTCATACTTTTATCGACAAGGACATAGAGGTCGTAGGGACCTTACGGAACTTGCGCAACATGTACGACACCGACCAGGTGACGTCATAGACATACGACGCGTGTACCCGCGATGTGATTGATTCGAATTACGTCCCGTTGGTGAAGGAAAGTTTGAAAAGTTCCCGGAGACATTTCCTAGGTTAAATCAAGTACTTCGATATTTTCGACTGCGGCTCAGGTCAGTGTGGGAGGCGGGGATGACTCACTGGTAACCCCGGGAACAAGAAATCACGATCGGAATGTTAGTGCGAAAACAAGTGGGTCCGCATGAGTCAGCCAGCGTTATTTATCGGCGCGGTTGCCAGAGCACGCTACGCACTTTGCTTATCGAAACTTTGAAAGGCTTTTCTGGCCTGGCGCCGAGCAGTCACTATGCAGTGCCGCGACTTGTTTTCGAAACTGGCAAAGCAGTGGAAACTTTCGTTGCTATTCTGGGTGCAGCGTTGGAAGTCATACAGGGCTTCAATACCAGGCACCGATCGATTTGCAATGGGCGTCCTGAACGGAATTTCCAAGCCGTGTCGCCTCCGAGGCTGCGCAAGAGCTGAACTTTGTCACAGTACTTGCTCCTGAGCGCCGTCGCTAAGCAACAGAGCATAAACAATCCCCGATTGGTGGGTGACGCGCCAGGCAACGACGAACGCTTGGCGGACAAAGAAAACACAACAAATTCCGATGGGCTTAAAATATCTCATTGTGACCAACGCATAATCACGTGTTCTCTATAGGGGGGTGCGTGTTTAGGAGGTGGAGTATCATATTCTACTACTGAACATGTACTGCTTTTGTAACGGGGCCGGAGCATAAACAAAACAGGGTATGGCGTGCTTGGTTCCTTTATCGTAGCGTATCTGTAACACAAGGCGGAAATTATTTCGTTGTGCGCGCGTGCCACAACGTTCTGGGGGCATGTCCTGACGCGTGGCGTTGCCAAGCAACATCAGGGCGTTCCTCGCGTAGTGAAAGCGAAGACGCGAAAACACTGGGCACTGAGCGCTCCGGAGGCCGTGATTCAGCTGTTCTTCGGTATCACCTTCGTGTGCTTTGGCGTCACACGGGTTTAGCGCAGCGTTAAGGTTTCGCTGACCTTTCGATTTTGCTGTTTTGGTACCTTGAGTGCGTCGAGCTGAATCTGCAGTTCGCCTGTGCAGGCACGCAGCCCTGACCAACA
Source organism: Phallusia fumigata (assembly GCA_008931825.1). Taxonomy (NCBI): domain Eukaryota; kingdom Metazoa; phylum Chordata; class Ascidiacea; order Phlebobranchia; family Ascidiidae; genus Phallusia; species Phallusia fumigata. Next base: position 5,453 of record QXVZ01012712.1, on the reverse strand, counting down.
CACCTGGCATCGCCGAAGGTTCATGCGCGTCTGCAGATGCCTTGACGTCAATTGAAGGGCAAGATATTGTGTAACGCCCGCGGCGGTGCGTTGTTCGTGCGACGTACCGTGCAAAACATGTTGATCACTGGGGCTTGAAGTTTACAGTGGGCCTAATTGAAACCGCCCACTACTTTTACAAGTTTCGCGCCCTTTTTAGGCACGGCCGTGTCACAATTAGGCGTTTTGAGACGTTACAAACGAGGGGCCTTATGCGCATTCCATTGCGCTTCAACAAAAAGGACGACGAATTCATTCAAGTATTTAGCATCGAAGAACGCGCGTCGGGCGGCACAAAGGGAGGGCGCGCGAGCAATAAAAGAGAGGACGAGAGGAGGAAGTGGGAGAACATCTTTACACAAACGGTCGCTTGAGACGGTTCAACGTTCGGGCGAAAGTATGCGCACCTTTACTACGCCCAACGAACGTCTTGAAAACAACGCTGATGGCGGGAAGCTAGGGGTGAGGGTGGGGGGCCTTCAAAGAGGGGAGGAAAGGCGGGAAAAGGTGCGCAAGGTTTCAGGTTACAAGTCACGCGAAACTTTACTTTCGCCGACGCGGCCGTGCCAGCCTCGGCAGTGGGCTGTTGTCAAAAGAGGTGACATCATCGCCGTGCTGGCTGTCCGTACACAACGGATTTCCGCTTGAAAAAGCCCGCGAGATGGTGAATGGACCAGGCCCGCGAAAATTTTATCAATCACGGCACGCAGGCTTCCGGTCGGATAAAAGCGGGTATTCACGCAGCTTGCTGTAGCGAAAGCTGATCCCCTGTGCTAAGGTTGCAATGTCGAGCTCGGTCATAACAACAGGTGCGGGAGATATAGGCCGGAAAGGAGGCAAAGCTCTAAAACACGCACGACTGGCTGTGCCGTTGCGCATATAATAGATAAAAAAAGCGAAATTGTTGCCTCCCGGGAGTGGGAATTGCCTCAGTGTTCAGCTACTTTCGATTTAGCTCTTCGCACGCACGCAACGCAAAACCGAAACGCCGTGAAATTTTTTTCTGTTGTTTTCAAGGGGCTGCAGAGGCGAAATGCCGATCGTATTGCATCGCCTTCTCCGGTCACGAGCCTACCTTAGCGCGTCACACAATGAGCTTGCTACAGCCTTTGGGAATTTCCATGCGGTAACTGGGCAATATGGTCGTGTCCGTAAACAAGACTGTCGGCTGCTTTTAAAGCGGACTTTACCGCAGCAGCTGGTGCCAAAAGTTTGATCTTTTGCGACTTTGAACCATAGGCGTACTTTGATCTTTAGGAAGCGAACATTGGTAACGGAGCCGGCGCCGAACACGAAGATCAAAGGCGTACTGCTATTACAGACCAGAGCCAACTGTTTTTACGGTCGCACAAACGGACTTCGGACGTTAAAACTGCGCATTATACACACACACACACACACACACGCACATACGTTTCAATGCGCGCTTTATTCGCACCGCCACAACGCGTAGGGTCACTAGGGAATATTTCATTCACTTTGGCAAATTGCGGATGAAAAAAAAACGCCCCGACCAAACTGGAAACTGTTTTCCCCCGCGCTAAAAATCCATACACAACAAGTGCTGTGCGGCCGTTTTGTAGCGGGAAGTACAGTGGAAAAGCGACAGCTGTGAGCCAGGGCATTAGAAATGTGCAAAGTAGGCCGTCGTAATCACCAGTGACCTATTTCTTCCCTCCCCAAAGAGCAGGCGCAGTGACGGCCGCGACGGCGTTATCAAGCCAATTATAGTAGCGCTGCAGCAGACTGCGCGACAAAACAAAACAAACAAAAGGACTGTAGTAAAACTTGCGAGCTGCCAGTGCCCGGGGCAGAATGTTTGCGCCTTTAACACAATGCATGAACACTGCAAACAGCTGTGTGCAATGATAAGGTAAATATTATCATCGCTTTCGGGTGCCAATCTCCGCCACCCGCCGCCGTCGCGGGCTGAAGAGCACTCACGCGAAAACAGGCACGAGTTTGGGCGGTGACGCGTCGCGCAGAAGGTTAAGTTCCCACCGCCCTGTGACGAACACGCAATGCCACGTAGCACCGATTCCAACGCTCCAAAACTCGGGCTGCGCTAAAAAAAAATTGTGACGCAAATATGTGGAGCGTTTTCTTGTAAATTGACACGTCGACGGATCACGCGATAAGCAGGGTCTGTTTTAGATGCCAAACACTGTCACTATTTATACTGCGTGGTACATACAAGCCAATTATCCCACAACGTCACAGGTAAATATTTGGATTTTTAATCCCGAAAAGTCGAGACCAAAATAACTCGGGGCAAAAAAATACCGAACGATGAAGCGCTTGCTTTAGATAGATGTTGACGACAGGCCATCGTCACGCTGGCGACCTATTTAGGCCATGACGGTTTGAATCGATTGCAATTTGTCGTCACATGGCCTGGTTGCAATCACGTGACTATGGTGCACAACAAAGGGCGAGAGACTGGCCAGAGGCGTTCCCAGTTACCAGAGTTCAAAGAACCGTCCCACGGGACCAACGCAGTGCGAGCTCCAAGCGGTACCACCAGTCACTAAAACCCAACAACACAGATACAACAGCTGAGCACAGAGCCGGCTCCATTGCTTCCTAACACATTTCCGGATTTCGTCAACGCATAACACAGCGCACTAGCTATGATGTGGTGGCGCTCTGTGCTGTACTATATGCTTGTATTTATGTACACAAACGTTCAAGCCGATATGAATGTACATTACCGTGTAAGGTTTGTGTTTACCATTACAGTCCCAAGTTTTCATACAAGCCCACAAGTTACTATGCACATTAGAATATGGCTTTGCATGTACACTACAACATGTACATGCGCAATACTTTAGGTAGCAACCAAACTTACCGTCGAATTCAACGTATACGGTATCACGGAGGATGGCCCCAGAGCCAAAGTCTATTAGCTTTAAGGTGTTTGTCTTGAAATCGACAAGGAGATTTTCGTCTTTGATGTCGCGATGAACCACACCGCATTTATGACAGTGATCGACCGCTAGTAGGACCTAAAGTACATAAGGGATGACGGTGAGTCATCAAAATTACACCAGTTTTTGTCATGCGCAAATCGTGCAAGTCATACCTGCCAAAAGAACGTCCGTGCAGTGTCCTCATCGAGGGCTTTCTTCTCAGTGATGTAATCGAAAAGATCTTGGCAAGGTTCTGGTCGCTCCATGATAATTATGTAACTATCCGGTCTTTCGTACCAGTCCAAAAGCTGGATGACGTGCTTGCAAGGGGTAATTCTTTCCATGAGCACGATTTCATTGGGCACGCTCTGTCCGTTGATCTGCACGCAACACATTAAGCCGTATTAGGTGAGCCCTGTCTAATGCTGCTAGCCCGATGGTGTTGTATGCTTACCTGTCCCCAAACCTTCACCCTCGATCGAGCGATGTGCTTGATGGCAACTGGCATATTGTCAATCAGTCGGACACCGGCGTACACGACGCCAAATCCACCAGATCCAAGCACTTTTCCCACTTGATAGGTCTTTTCAAATGGCTCACGCACTGTAATTTATACACAACGGTGTTTTTTTTAACTAGTCACTGTACTAAATGGACTACCTTTTGATGTTTACATACCTGGCAAGCCTTTCGTTGGTTGTTGCAGATGATGTTGGTGATTCGTATTCCCTAAATGAACCTTTTTGTTGAACGAAATCATTTTGCTGTTTGCTGTTTTCTACTTTCGTTTGTCCAGAAATGTTATAGGCGAAGGATCGGAAAACTTTGTAAATCGCTGCGGCAAAATGAGCTCCGATTTTCGGCGGCGACGAACAAAGTTGCTTGATGACGAGTAAACCAAAATAACTTGTTCAATAAATCCAAAAGTCTGAGAGTTGAAATACGTTCCAAATGCACTCAAACAAATACGAAAAACAAACTAAACAAGTTACCTGAACAACGTAACAGATGCAGATAAATCACAAAATAATAACTCAAATTTATGTCTACTGCTCTTAAAACAAGCACAACTTTCCAGCGACATAACCGGTTTGTTCAGTTAAATATCTTCATACTGCAAGAATTAACTGCTTAATTACATAAAAATAGGCAGTTAACAGCAAAATGCTGTACACTTTCTTAACCATTACTGCAATGTAGCCAACTACTATCCACAGCCTTCACCATTACACCGATCCAGGAATGCTACTACAATCTAGCGTCGGGCACAAACGTCCTTCATTGCGGCCTCTTTTATCTTTGCCTTTTTCCTGCGTCTGTGCACGCCAACGAGCAAGCGGGTCGTCTGGACCTCGCCCCGCGCTTCGAGCGAGCTGTTTACATTTTTGTCTGCGCTGCCGCGTTGCCTGATACGAAACCAGCCTTGTATACGAATGCTGCGCAACGAAACTAGCCATACCACCCTTCGCAACTGGCTTTGTCTTGGTGCTTAGCTGAGACAATTTTTAGTAATTCCGTTCAAATTTCGCCTGCTGCACAACCCACACCCAATTGTGTGAATAGAAATTCCCGCCAAAGGACAAGGGCGCTGTTACGTCACAGTGCATGTGACAATTGCAGATTGTTTTACTTTGCCAAGGAAATGTCGTTCCCACTGTGATTATGAGTTACACCCTATCTTTCCCACGCCATGCGCCCATAGCCGTTTACTGCATGAAAAACGATTCTAATGGAAATATAGGCAATCTATAGTATTCGCAAACACTTTTGCAATGTACAGAACATGCCAATATGTGACAAGTTCTTTTTTATTCCATTTGACAGTTTTTATCTCAAGTTTTGCTTCATTTCTTGTGTGTGCGTCAAACAGCCATACAACAGTAAAATGTTTTGCATGCCGTTCTTTGCTAAGGTAGTTTTTGTAAACCAATTCAACAACTGCAGTCTTCAAGCATGAAAGCCTATTTTAAAGACGCTATGGCTGATAAAAATAAAAAAAGGGAAAAACAAGATGGCCGGGGGTCAAACAGTTTTAAAACATTCCAGCAAACATTAAATACGACATCGCGGTCGTTTAATCCGGATATTTGATGAACTGAGCAAACACCAAAGACAAGTATAACACAAATTGAACTGATATCACCCTGTGCAGGCATGCAAAGACATCGGGCCCTCAGCCACATAGTATGGCCTCGTTTGACACCCTCAAGAGAAAATGCAGCTGTCTTTACGCAGTCTACGTGCCGACTGACTGCCAAACGATTGTAGACCAACCGACTCAGCTCCCTGCTTTCAAGTAAGGATGTAACATAGATGCTACATATGTTTTACCAATGGATATATCACAGAATATTTACATTTGAATCCTGTTCTATTTATTCTTACAATATTCAAAGAGATTTTAAGGATTTGTTTTTTGTTACTTATTGATTGTCTTTCAACTACTTAACCCAACGATAGTTTTTTATAGGTGACACTCATGGTGGGAAAAAGTGGGGAAATGGG
>QXVZ01012704.1:0-14875 GCA_008931825.1 Phallusia fumigata | reverse complement strand
TAATCTGAGTTCTTTTTGATTTAAGATCATATTAATAATTTGGCCACAAAAAATGAATGCTTCGTGGTTGATTAGGGTACCACGGGGTACCTGGCAAGTCGAGTATCGTTTGTTTTGAGACCCGTCTTGATTCAAGTCTTTAGAATACCATGACTCAGAATAAGTTCATCCTCAAATCACGAGTAAAGTGGTGATAAAAATTATCAGTTGGGCACCGACTTTTTAATCGGTATTTTTAGCCATATTTATTTCGCCCAAAGTGTCAAAATATTCCGGGAATCAAGACATTTATTAATGTTTCCGAGGAGGTGTATCGAGTCAGAAGTCAAGTGAATTTCGGGAAAAAAATGAGCAGGATCCCAAGCTAGCAGGGCGTGTCTAAATGATGAATTCATATCAGTTTTTATAATTGTTTGCAACTGTGGCAGAATCGGCGCAATTTCGAATGTCAATCCGGACACCAAATGTTCGCCCGTTTCGCACGACGCGTTTATTTGTATGTTTCGTCGTCAAACAAACTGGTACCGCACGAAGCACAGTCGGCAAAATACCTTGCGAGAAACCAACGATTTTCAAATGTTGCCGATTTCTCAGAAGCTGAGCACGAAAAGTTAAACTTACTGCATCTACTCTTAAAGTCTTTCTGCACAAAATTAATTTAGTACGCAGGATTAGGCAGTCTTACACGCTTGGCAGTAAAAAATATCTTATCGTTAAACACAAAATCCAATTTTGTTGTTTTAAGATTTTAGGAATTAAATCAAAACAGAAATCGAACTGGGTTGAGAGGTTAACGGTAACGGCAAGATGTTTCAGAGTTTCCGTTAAACAGTTTATGAAGGAAAGATTTATTTACTTATTATTTTGCCAAAACAAGTATAGCTTGTTTTGTTTTTCCCCCACAAAAAATTGTAACACAAGTGAAATGTAAGATTGGATTAAAAGAGGTCATTCAAGCAGTAAATTTCACTCTGGTCAGATTGTGGTTGCGTATCGGTGTTAAGCGATCAAAAGAACGAAACTTCTGTCAATCAAAGTCTGTTGCGCCGCCCGCAAGCTAAAGTTTCGGGGCCATTTAGTGCTTAAAGCGTGTTCAAATGTTAACAAAATTGGCAGTTTAAAAAATTTGTCAGGTGACTTTAAACACACCGTTACCACATGTTACCAAAACGCAAATGTTCCCACGCTGCCCTGATTTTGAGTTCAACCACTGCTGACATTTAACAAGTGTGGTGTTTAGCAATTTGCAGACTTATCAACAGAGCTAGCTGCTTTCAATTTGACTATAAGTCGAGGTGTAGATATATTCTGTAAAGCCCGAATTTGCAACTAAATCTGAGAATAAAATATCCGCAAAAAGTCAAATGAAGGTTTTGTGTCAAGAAACAAACACTTTTAGTTTCAGAGCTAATTATTAGTGCACATCAGAGCTAATGTTAACGCAGTGAGGTAATGTTGTTTTAGCTCATAGAAGATTATTCCCTTAAACGACACATGCAGTACTTGTATGAATATGATAAGGTGAAAACCATCATAACGTTGCGCGCCCCCGTGATTCTAGCGCTAAAATAACAATAGTGTCGTGATTGCGCAGCAAATAAAAAGACTTCGTCACAGGGCGCCAGAATCAGGGTTCAGATATGTTGCCATTAGGACCTCACCCGGCAAATGGACACGTTGAAATGGGAAAACAGTGTATTTGACCAAAATAAAAGACGCGTGACGGCCCTGTTCAATCCAATCAATGTCACATTTACAGGACCGATAGGAATCTGATTCAGAGATTTGCGATAAGGATCTTAGTTGACGTGGAGTGCGCTTTTCATCATTCGCCATTTGGGATTGTAATATACGTTCACATACGGATTGATATTGCTGATCACCAAAGGCGAGAACTTTTTCCAAGCGGGTCTTTCTTTGCGTTTTTTATTACGCCGGCCAAAATCACAACGCAGTTCATGAAACCCGTAGCAATTTTACTGTTTCAATCCGTAGAATTCCTATTTGGAATTGGGGCAAAGTATATTGTGGAAAAAGCTATTTTGTAAACAATGTCAGTCAGCAGTGCAATGCAACGTTTGTGTGTATCAGCATAGGGATAAAGGCAAAATCGTTAATGGCAAGTGAATTCTCTCGCAAAGGTGCAGAAAGACAAAAGTTGTTGAAGGTTGTGTTTGCTGCTTACCTCCTTTCGTGGGTCCACGGACCTCACAATTGTGTTTATGTTTTTACATTCTATTTTAAACAAAGGTTTCAAACTGTTAGAACCGTTTTTGACCTCATTGACCTAGATTTAGTTTTCGCAATTCCTGTAGTAGCAAGTTTCAGGTCGAAANCTGGTTAAATCCGTAGAATTGCTATTTGGAACTGGGGCAAAGTATATTGTGGAAAAAGCTATTTTGTGAACAATGTCAAAATCAGCAGCGCAATGCAACGTTTATGTGTATCAACATAGGGATAAAGGCAAAATCGTTAATGGCAAGCGAATTCTCTCGCAAAGGTGCAGAAAGACAAATGTTGTTGAAGGTTGTGTTTGCTGCTTACCTCCTTTTGCGGGTCCACGGGCCACACAATTGTGTTTATGTTTTAACATTTTATTTTAAACAAAGGTTTCAAACTGTTAGAACCGTTTTGATCATCATTGACCTAGATTTAGTTTTCGCAATTCCTGACGTAGCAAGTTTCAGGTTTAAATGCTAATGCGATTTCATGCTCATATTTTTAGTGTTACAAATTTTAATCCCAAAACAGCGAGGGTATAAGGATAATTTACTCATACAAAAAATTAGAAAAATTACGTAAATCTTTAATTTAAATTAGATATTCAGACGCATTTGAATATGGATGTGACTCTAATTGCCGTAATTGCCGCCTTCAGTACGCAATTAAGTTGGGTAGTGATGTGAAAAGTGCAACTTAGGTGTGTGTAGTCTGGACCGCAAGACTTATGTAGCGCAAATGTTTTACAAGCCGAACAATCCAATTGCGACGTCATCATATCTGACTAATGAACTTTTGTTAGTTTTAAGGCACCGTTTGTGTGTAGATCTAGTTGGTTTAAAATAGGCGCACAGGTGCAGATAGTAGGATTTCAGTTTTAATCAAGAATACCTTTAGAGCAAAATATACGTTTGGAATTTGTTTAGTGCTAACTGAGAGGTTGGGATCGTATGTCAACATTTTGTAAAGGCTTAATCGTTTTAGCAACGCTTGTCTAAACGAATAAGAAGCAGTACAACCTATGTCGTTATCCTATTCTTTAGGAAACTGATGATGACAACAGCGATTGTCTAAACGTTCGCAATACAATGTATTCACTACATACAAGTTCTCTGGCAGTAATGTTTTAAATAAGCTACCCTTCCGGTCCGTAAAAAACTATACTCTATGTCTGCAGGTTGTATAACGCTTTGTCGATATATACCACAAATTTAAACACAGCGATGGTAAACATGATGTCTAGGGTGGATCCGGTTGTGGTGAGGATTTTTCTCATTCTCTTCGGCTTCATTATATTTGTTTGCGCCCCGATCTTTGCCTTTCTCAACAGCATCCCTGTCAGTGTGAGCACATTTGGAACCAACGTGAAGCTCTTGGCCCCAGGTAAAGCTTGTGTGTATCGATAAACTGAGGTTTGATACCAAACAAGTAAGGTGCTGGCCGAATAAAATGCATGACATTTAATTGCTTGTAATCTTTTGTTAGTTAAAGGGTGACTTATGGTAAAATGTGGCACCCGCAGGTGGAAATTGGCACATGCGATTCTCAGTCAGCCTGGAAGCCAAATTTGTGACAGCACGCAATGATTTGAAGTTACCTCGTTTATAATGATAACTGACGTTTTGCTGAGGATTTTTATTCATATCTTTATACTTTATGATTATTAAACAAAACTTATGCTTAACGCATAACGCATACTAAAACTCTTTACTTGGCGCATTGGTTATTGGCTTATGTAGTCAGAATGTCCTGCAAGGTTATACTGTGACCTTGAGACAGCTGCAATCACCATGCAAACCATGTAACGTAACCGCAGTTTAACAAACACGAGAGTTAAATAAGAAGCCGTCAACTCCCAAAAACAACCACCAATACACAGCACCGTCACGACCTCGTTTATCACCTGTGGGAATATCACCGATACAATCTCAGAGTGACGCAAAAATTTGTCCACAAGTTAAATTTGAGGTATGGTCGGTCGCAAAGGTGGGATTAATATGCAGGAGAATGTCCGTTGTCCCGATTTTCACTTTTTTTCGGAATATGTTGCGTTTCAGGGGTCACTGTTTTATGCCCTCTGAGGTGATCTGTGTTTGTCCAGGTTGCAAGATAACTTTAAACAAACCAGGTTTGAAACATGTGGCAACGATTGCATTTGTTTTTAGCTGGTCAATAATTCGCAATGATAGGGAACAAATTAAAGCTAAGTTTTTATAACAACAAACTGTGGTCCAGTTTCTGATATTCAGTAAACGAAGCATTTTTTGTCTGTCCACAGATACAGTTTAAATCCGTGACTCTTAAACTGTGCGTTGCCCTGGTCGACGTTGTATTTTCCAAAGGCATTTTCCAGTAATATAATCCCTATAATCCCATTTTCCAGTAAAGTTTTTGTATCAATAAATACAACTTTTGTAAGAAACGCCTTTATAAAATTCTTAACGCCAATGCGCCGAAAGTCCAACCAACTTTTCAAAGGCGTCGCATTAAAAAAGGTTGAGAAACTGACCTAAATTAATAAAAACAAATTCACGCCATACAAAATTTATCTCAAATCTAAATAATTTCAACATTAATGGTTAATAATCATGTGTATTGCAGAGCTGTTTGAACACAACATGGAAGTTTTGAGTGACAAGTATCCGATTGACATAACACCAGCCGGCTGGGTGTTCTCCATTATTTGGCCTCTAATCTACTTCTGGAACTTTATATCGGCTTGTTTCATGCTCAGCGCCCTCTGCATCAAACCATCCAAAAACCCGATTTTACAGACAGAATATCTTCTTCCCAACGTGAGTATTTTACATGCGGTAGGTCGAGGGTTAAAGTCATTTAGCTGTAGTTGGAGAGGTCACATGTGTTTGGGTTACGTATGTCGAAGATTACCTGTGCGAGGTTTACATGTGCAATAGCTATCCAATTAACTATAACACAAGGCTTACAGATATACGCTTTATCGGCAAAATGCAAAAATGACGTAACTAAAAGGTTTGGATTTGTATACTAAAGACCTAACAGGATAAAAAAACATACTTATTTTGATGTTATATCAATCGGTGTTTGTTTGGGGTCAAATTGGGCCCATAATACGAACCCTACGCCCACGTCGTCACTACGCCTTGTCAATCAACCACGATGTTACTTTATCCGCAGTGTTTCTTCTATTCATGGATGTTGGCCTTCGCCTGCATCGTCGGTTGGCTTTTCTCATTTGACCGAGAAATATTCGAATTGTCCTGTGTTCTGCTCGCTACAGCAACAGGCGCAGTTATAACTTGCCTCGCTTTGTCATATCGAGCAATCCTGAAGGAAGTTTCCTATCTTAAGCACCAACACAAAGGTAATCGACGACTGAAGAAGATATTCCTGATTTCTTAAGTGATTTTGGCAATCTTATTGTGGTAAAAGAAACCACCATTTAAACAAAAGGTAGATAACACTTTTCGAGTGGTTAGCCAGAAGGTTGTGGGTTTTAATCCTATCTCGGTCAATTGTGTTTTCATGAGCAATAAACTGAAACGGCATTTCTTAAACCCAGGGGACCGTTGACCCAAATTGAAGTCACTTTAACAAAATCGATAAATGAAGCAAAAACTGATACAACGGAACTGCAATGAAGCAGGTAGCTCGACGGCGGACTCATAATGAGCATAACGCATAAAGGCTTTGTTCGGCCCACCGAGGATAAAAATGAAACAAACAAACAAACCTGATGGACCCTTTGTGAACGACACTTATCCATCAGGTGGCAGCACCGAGCAATGTCACTAGTGGCTTAACAGGGCGTTGGTTAATGAGAAAAGCTCTTCGCTAATCCTCTGCAAACCGCAACAAAATTATGCCGTGACGGCGCCGAACGACGAAGTATAAAGTTCACTGAGTGCGTTCGGGCCATGGGAACAAAATATCAGTTTGTTGATGTATTTGCGCCGGTACAGAACCGCTGTGACCGCAGAATCCGCAGATATCGGGAAGAGAATTTGCAGCCACCCTGAAGCACAGGTTGAAATTTTCAAAAACTCTTACGGCAGCAAATATATTGCATCCAATTTCGAGACTGGTAAAAAACATCACAAACTAAACATACGGTCTGTTGATAACAAGGTGTTATTTAAACGTAAGACCTGATAAATTCGATAACCAAAGGACTTGAGTCCAGTGGGGTTTATTTCGCTTGGTAAATAAAATCATAACGACACAATAGCAGTAAAACAATCACCAAGCCGGAGACAGCTGCGCCACGTTAGGATTTATGAGGCGAGAAACGAATTGAGGAAACAACTGGTGGATCGAGGAGGACTTGTAAACTACTTTCATTGCACACTGCGGTTTATTATTTCTGTAATATAACTCGGCATGTTATTTTCTAGTTACTCTCTACCTAGTGCGGATCCTCATCCACAACGGCCTTGGGATCTTCGGGACTTGGATTGCTTGCGCCACTTTCCTCAATCTCAACGTTGTGCTCGTCTACCACGATAGCCCTGATGTTACAATACCCCGTGAAAGAGGTAAGTGCTCGTAATTCTAACAACTTTGGAACTGTAAACACTAATCTGACCACAACTCTAATTAAAAATAACTACGTGTCTGATACAAGCCTTATAGTATCACTGATGATGGCATGAGTTATTGCCGAAACATTTGATGAATAAAGCATGTCGATTTGAAGAACTATTTGGGCCAGTATATTTTTACAACGTTGTTGTCACGAATTTGTTGGTTCGATAAAGTATGGGCCCGAGTAGGGTGACGAATTTGCAATGTGTAGAAACGTTCAGTCCAGTCAGTCCAAGGAACGACAGTCTACCAACTAGTTGTGGTGTTAGCATAACAAAACAATATGCCCGGCAACTCGTACAAATGGAGGAGGTAAAAGGAGAAATGTGCTTTACTTAATAAAATCTTTATTTGCAGGTTTTATTTCGGCTGAAGCGTCAGGCACCATCATGTTGTCCATCCTCATCGTGGCAGTCATAGTCTACTTCATGCTGGAGAACTTCGTCTTTGAGCGCTACTGCCGCTTCACCCTGAGTATCTTCCCGGCTCTTCTCTTCGCAACCTGCGGCCTCTTCATCCGCAACTGGTACGGATCGGTGGGAAGACAGAATCCCATCCTCGCGGCTTGTCTGGTGGCGCTGAGCGCGGTTGGTCTCGTCGCGCGCTTCGTCCTTTTCTTTTACAATTACGCCAAGCGCGTCAGGCAGCGCCAGATTTGCTGAGTCATGGTTTGTTTCTACTGATTTAGCGCCCCGCCTGCGGGAATTCCCCGTATCCGACAAACTGCCAATCATGATTTTTACGTGCTTGCTTTGGTGAGACGATTTTTTTCAAAGTTTTTGTATTAAAATGGCGAACGGTTTTTTGCCCCAAAGAGTGGTTGGTTTGTTTAACAAAAAACGATTGTGTGCGAATTATAACGCTTGCTTGCGGCTTGGTGATTTAATTGCATAGAGCTGAAACCGAAATCAAAATGTGTTTATATTTTGTATTGAGTTGTAGTCAATTTCTTTTATCTATGTACACACAATATGTTAAAACAGTTTCTGGTCGCAAAGTTTGCAAAAAATGCCCATTTGGTTACATTACTAGACTCGTGTATTGTCCCTTATGTTATACCTACCAACCCCCGCCAAGCTGGCTGGTTAGAAATGGTTAGAAAAGTGGTTAGAAACTTGCAAGAAACTTAAGGGGCATTGCTCCAACCCAGTGGACCCGATGGTTTGACCAAAATTGTAGTCACCAACTTTAAAAAATCGAAAAAATTAAATGACTTAATAATGCAAGGGAACTGCAAAGAAGCATGCAGCTCAACGGTGGACTCTTTGCGAGCGTAACGCATTCAGGCGTTGTTCCGTCACCCAGGATAAAAACAAACTAACAAACAACATCTGGGAGTGTTGATGACAAGCTGGTTCATACCAAAAACCCCACAGTCTTCATCAGCGTTGGACGCTCGTTGCCACCCACGGATTTTCTTTGCCCTGTCAATTATATTTTTGAAAACATTTTTTAGGAAAACCCTATCTAACAAAACCTGTGCACTAGTTGCGATTCGCGGATTTGGGATAACTAGAAAGTGTCCTTCGTAACAGCACCTGTCCACCAATCAGTTAATGAATTATCACCACGACGTGAAGCATACTAAACCGAGGTATTTCGCTTACATTTGTATGTGTGTCCTCAATGTGTCAATAAAGGCGCAATGTAACAAGCCAACATATTTTATAACACCAAGAATGCGACGATCCTGCTTGTCAATGGGAATACTGTCAAACTGTTGGGCTTTTACACGTCAAGAATTGTGAAAATACTGGATTAGAACTTTTGCTGCAACCATTGTGCAACAATTCATGTGCTTAAAACTACAATTTAATTTACGTTTTCTCTTAAACAATAATTTTTATGTACATCAGTTATATTATAACATGGATTCAACATCGTTCCGTTTCGGACCAACCGCATGTAAAACAAAAGTGTACAAACACTTTATGACATCATTTCTACCTTGTTGACTATTGGACGGGATTGGTCGATCTGGGCAAACATTCTGTTCCGACCAGCACAGTCTCTGCTATTTGACCTAGGGTTAAAGTCTGAACTGACCTGCAGTAACCTAACCATGACGGAACGTTTCCCAAACCCGTGCTGTTGTTGTGGGCTACACAGCAAAAAGTTGACAAGCGCATCCAATTACCGTGAATGCAGTTAAACGTCATTGCTGGCTGGTTAAAAAACTAACTGTTCAAAGTTGTTTGGAAAGAAACAAGATATCTTCGGCTTTGGAGAAGGCCTTGTCAACAAATACGTCACCTTGCAATGTCACTGCAAACATCACAATCGGGTAGTATCACCAGGTACTCGTTACTCGACAAGACGAGTACTAACAGTCTTGCCGTATCCTAAACCGACATAAGTCATTTTGCGTTGAGGAAATATTTTTTACAACCTCAGATGGCGGTTACGTCACCGCGTGACCTTTGCACTATGACCCGAACCCAACAGTGCAGCAAAGCGTCTGCACGCAAGTTGTGGCAGAAATGACAAAATACTTTGTGCTCTTACAACGATGCAATTATGCTACTAATCGACTTTCGTGATCCATGTTTGGCCCTTATAACGAATTCAATTACCAGTTGTGTAGGTTGTACCAACATTGGGACCCTGAAGATTAGTTGTTGTTTCAACTGATCAAGAAATTGCACCTCCAAACAAACAAAATTGCAGTCCTGATTTTACTTTCAAATTAAATTGTGATAAGCGATACCGCTTTTCCATTATGTGTTTAAGTGAAACCTGTGCATACGAACATGCGAACCCAATCCAAAGTTCGAATACCCTGTTTGTAGATAAAATGTGGGCGTCAGTGACATAATGTTTGCCTAATACCACGATAACACGTCAGAGGTGTGGTTGAGAGTAGGAAAGTTCAAACTTCACTTGTAGTCAAACAAAACTGTCAAAAGTCTTGCAGCTTACTGTTTGTTTTTATCCACGTTATACCCTAGAGAAATGCATCCAAAACAATTGCAGGTGTTCTACAGTAAGTATATGGGCATGCTGTATTGCTTAATATCGTTTACAGAATATAAGCTCCTCATGCTTCTAGTTTTTTTTCACAGGCGCCCGATGAATTACTTTTTGCAGTAAACACATTGTTGGCAGTTTGCCAATGCGCCTCCAAACATGTTGCGGGAAAAGACATGTTTTTTGACCTTGCATCGGAGACGCTTTTGCTTCGTTGGCAACCACTTGGTGTGCTAACTGAAATATATGTTTGCTGACAAAAAGCTAAGGACAGCAAAGCGTTGTTCCGCAGAACCAAAAATAATTGCTGATGATGAAAGCCAACAAATAGAAGATTGCATCGTAGTTGCATTACAACAGAGGGAATTTAAAACATTGCGCGAAGCACAAACTCAACAGTAATTTACAAGTGCAAAATTTTAAAATTGCAGTTTTTTTTACAAAAAACGAAGCAATTGGGAACATTGACCAAATTTGCAATAAAAGTTCCATTAGAAAATCAGAAAACAGCCCAGAAACAGCGACCTTAAAAACGCTTTGAAATAACCAGATCAACCATGGGGGGCCGCAGTGTGACCATACTGACTCCATTCATGTCCGGGTCTTCCCCGGCCTTGAATGCAAAGCGGAATTTTCGCAGGAGAGAAGCAGAGAGTGTAAAGAGCTGCATCTTAGCCAGCTGCTGACCCAGGCAACTGCGGGTTCCAACATTGAATTGGATAACATTGGGGGACTTGACGAAATGACCAGAGGCGTCCAAGTGACGTTCGGGCAGGAAGCGCTCCGGTTCTGGCCAGATTTTGGGGTCGTGGTGAATACCATAGATATTTGCAAGCAACGTGGTCCCCTTTGGGATGCGATAACCCATCAGGTAATCGGTTCGGGTCGCGACGTGAGGGAGACTAAGTGGGGCGGCAGGACGGTGACGTGACGTCTCCTGGATGAAACAAGGGAACATATTGTTATGTGCGTAGGGTGTAGAGACCTGATAAAGACGGGATGACAGTTTAACGTTAAACTATCTTCTCGAAAGCATAAGTTAATATTCTATCTTAACAAAAAAAGTTTTCATTCTTGTAATCTCCCAAAGCCTTTTCCCTTTTTATCATAACTTCAAACCAGAAAGGCCCACGATTAAGCCACAAGATCTATTGTAAGAGTGTGATTGGTCAAAGCATGGAAAAACAAGATAATAAGGATGTACAGGTTTCTCAATAATGAAACACAATTCAACATCTACCTGAAGAACAGCTCTGAAGTAAGGAAGCTTTTCCATCAGACGCATCGTGATGATGCCGCTTTGTCCATAAACACTTTCCAGCTCCTTTTGGACTTTATCCTGGATGTCGGGATGTTTACAGAGAAGAGCAATTAGCCAGATGATGGTGACGGATGTGGTGTCAGTGGCTGCTATGAAAAAGTCCTTGGTGATGTGGATGAGCTGCTCTCGCGAGAAGGAAGAGAGCGGACGCCACTCGGAAGAGGAATTGCCGCTCTGATCTTCCTCCTTTTTGAGGTCATTTGCTTCATTTTCCGATGAGGATTCGCTTTCATTTTCTTAATAGTTTTTTAAAAGTATAAATTTAAATTTCGACCGTTATGAATGAACTGAAGCGCATGTAACAAAATTTGAAACGCCCTGTAATANGTCCTTGGTGATGTGGATGAGCTGCTCTCGCGAGAAGGAAGAGAGCGGACGCCACTCGGAAGAGGAATTGCCGCTCTGATCTTCCTCCTTTTTGAGGTCATTTGCTTCATTTTCCGATGAGGATTCGCTTTCATTTTCTTAATAGTTTTTTAAAAGTATAAATTTAAATTTCGACCGTTATGAATGAACTGAAGCGCATGTAACAAAATTTGAAACGCCCTGTAATACTTCCTCCAAGAAGAAAAACAACTAAGGCTGTGCAAAAATGGTAATTTAAACGTCCTATTTAATCTATATCACTTCGCAAAACACTTTGACAAGATGCTCAACACCATACCATTGCACTGTAGCCTTTCTGCTTTCGTCATCTCGTCGAGAAAACAATCAACAAAGTCACGTGGATTATCTGGGTCACGTGTTTTGATGTGCTCGTCAACCTCGACCGCCATCAAGTGGTGAAGCTTGCTACGAAACGCGTCTTCCTTCCGTCTCGTGTAATTGAACACCGGTAGGTGCTGCAGGAAAGGGGCAATAAACATGATCATGTGAAGGACGTGGAGCTTGCTAGGCTTCACCATCTCGCGAAGGACGTTTCTGAACTCTTCCTTCTCTTCGGCGACCTTGTATCCAAACACCATGTGCGAAATAATATTCGAAATCGTGTCGTAGACCAAATGCTCGATCGTTATTGGAGAGGAAACGCCGCCGCCACGCTCACAGAGAGAGTTTAATTTCTCACAGAGCTCGTTTGATATCTCAATTAGGGTTGGTTCCAGAACGCGCTTTCCCATGCCGAACTCCCTTAGCTTGCTTAGACCGAACCGCCGTTGCTCCGTATGAAAATGACCGTGGTTCACCATCAAAATCCCGTACGTGGACGAGAACAGAGACATGGCCTTGCTGGGTCGATCACCAAAGCTACTTGACTTGGCGAAAGCTTCGTTTGCGGCTTCAACGCTGCCTAGTATCACCACATCCGCCAGACCCATCTTCACCATGCAAACTGGCCCGTACTTCTGACTCCACTTGGCCATCACCTTCTCGGGGTAGGCGCGCAGGGATGTGATACACCCCAAGAGAGGGAGTCCCCTTGTGCCAGGGGGGCTGGCGGGGTGCCTTTTGCTCCACAAGTGCCACGTTACGTAGCCAATGAAACAGAGAAGGATTGTGACGTCGATAAAGGGTTTTGCAAACGACGCGAAATAGGTTTCGGATTCAGTTGGCATTGCTGTTTTTACGTGCCAAAAACCTGTTACTGTAACAATATGAAGCAATGAATAGGTAATGGGCAGAAATAAGCTTACCATTGGACTGTTTGCAATAAATGTCATGTAGAGAGTTGAATAAGCTTAAGTACAGTAAGTATTTCACAATATAATATCATCTGCAACAAGTTTGAATGAACGAACCTAAGTAGCTTCTATATTGAAATGCATCTAACGACTAGCAACAATAAAGAGGTCGTGGCCAAACAAAGAAAAACTCTAATAGCCGCTTGCTGCAAACAGCTAAGTCGCAAAATTGATGGTTCGAATTCACTCGGCCCATATATACCCAATAAAAAACTTAATGTATAAACATAACTTCTTCGCTACATTTGCACAATAGTACTTTCTTGCTAACCAAGAGACTAAGCTTGACGCATTTTTTTTTGCACAAATCGTACTTGGCGGATTCGTTCTTTCATAAAATGAAAATCCAAACACGCAGATTTGACTCATTTTTTCATTTACTTTTCACCGCTGCTGATGGTTGCCGCTCACGCCCCAAGCCCGGAGTGCGCCGGTTATTTCCACGAGCGCAAGGCTTTATAAAAGTTCGCAACAGTTTTCACCCATTGACGATCAACAAGGTCACGTGACTTAACAAGCGCGCCTGTAATCGGCGAACTGCCTGAACGCAAATGCACCAGCTTGGAGAGGTTACCACCGGTCAGGAACGCGGGTAACCCGGTGGCAAATACGAGTACATGCTTTGAGCTGGGTAAAGTGCTTGCACAAGTGGAGTAGTGCAAAAGTAAACGCACCAGTTTCAAACGCAAACGTGTTAGAATAGTGACAATATTGCTTGCAAGTGTTTTTTTAAAAACTGAATCGTAATTTTACTTGTTGGCAAACAGTCGATAAACTGGGAACAAATGAAGCGTGTGACTTGTGTGACTCTACTGTACAAACTTTATAACATACGAGGGCCGAGTCTGTAATAAAAAGGTTTTGGGCGAGGCCAATGGTTTAATACCAGGCACAATGCAAACACACCACTCTATTACGCCCAAGTCTGCCCCTAGTAAAATTTCGCCTGCCCACTAATGCGTAAACGCCATTCTGAATTCTTGTACGACCTCTTTGGCCCTGTGCTGCCCTCTTGCAAAGCGTAATTCTTGGGAACGTAAGGGTAGAGTAGATCAGTTTTTTTCCATGTACTTTTATTCCTCTCTTTCCATGTACTTTCATTCCTCTCAAAACTAAGAAACAAACAAAGTTGGATAGGGCGCCACACGCCAAGTAAATACCCTTTGCTGACTCTTATCCTCCTTAACAACTTACCTACACATAAAATATGGCCAAAATCCTCTCCTCCAGTGTCACAAGCTTTCATCGTTTCTTACACGTGAAAAATATTTACTAAACATTTCAAGAACCAGATATTTCTTCTATGGATTGCAAATCATACAAAAAAACATCACAACATCGAATAACAAACGCAAAGGTGATTTAACCACCAATTCAAATACAAAACACCCAAAAGCCAAAGGCTAAGACCACTTCAATACAAATACTTTTTATTGATACTCGCAGCGGAAAGGAACAACACTTCTTGGCAAAGGTAAAGTTTTATGTTGGAAAAGAATTTCATCGTAAATTGCCCACTTTAATTAGTTTTATTGGTTAGGCAGAAATAGCTCAATTTCCTCCGGTGTAAAAATGTTATTGCAGTTTGTATTAAGCCTAATAGACCAGTAGGGATTTTCTGGTTCTGCTGTTTGCTTTCGCCACAGTGCTGTTTGCAAAACTTTAATGAATTTGGAGAAGATGACTAATTATTAAACGCCAGTTGACCAGTCTGTCGGTTACTAGAAAATTTGTTCACAAACAGTAAGTAAACAACAGCACAAACCCTGTTGTGCTCCGTCGTGTGTGCGCCGAGAAATGTATCAAAATTCCACAGTTGTGCCAACAAACTAGGTATGGTAAAACCAATCCCTTTAAGTGGTAATTTCCTCAGGTACCCAACGCACCGCCGAACTGTTTTTCAAGCATTGTTTTGCCCCTGGTAAGTTCGCCTGATTAAGAATCGGTGCCCACAAATAGCAGAAAACTTTGCAAATGAGGTGCGTCATGGCTTGTTAACAGATCTTACTGCCCAGTAGTCTGATTTGGTGCAGAAACCAATGTTGTTTTGTTCACTTACAAACGTTTATTGCTGGTATGCACGATTGCATTAGGGTCTGCGTTCGTCAGCAGTATTTGTTTTAAT
>QXVZ01012697.1:0-12928 GCA_008931825.1 Phallusia fumigata | reverse complement strand
AGACCGCGCACCTTACACAAAACAAAACTGTGGAATCCTAAAAACCAATTATTAAAAAAGTGCCAAGCTCGCGAAACTCTTAAACAAATAAAAAACTGACCGAGCTGACAAATTTGCGTCACAACCGATATAGAGTTAACCTATTATTGGATTTTGCGCAAAAACATAAATTTTTTTCGCTGGTTGCAAGTCTTTGGTTTCCGGTTTTTATCTTGGCTATTGCGCCGCATATTGATGACCACAAACGGTACATGTTTGGTTTGTTGTGAAGTTATAACATTTTTTGCCGTGATTCTTTGTCGACTTGCTAAAGTCTTTCACCCGCACATGTTAAACAAGCAAGGCCTGGCAATTGTTATGTAAACGAAGCATTGTGCTTTTTATGAAACGACCTTGACGTAATTATTGTTTCTATGCCAGCCATGTGATTTTGAAGTGAAGTTCCGATTATCACAGTGACTCAGCGACACTCTTCAGTGTGGGACTTTTATACGTATGAAAAGAATTTCAGATGGAAAGCTCAACGACATTTACAATTTTTTTCGCAAGTCGTGTTCAAACTGCAATTAGGTTTTATTCAAACCACTCATTAACGCATCGGCTGGTTAAAGAAATTCGGAACCTGTTTAACAACAAAATTAAAACAGAAAAATCTTCTTACCTTTAAGAAGGGCAGCGACGAAAGCCAATAGCATTCTTTGCAAAGGATTCATTTTCAATCTTTGTTTTCTTTTTTAAACTCAATAAAATCAACTTCAGTTTTTTTCAAATCTATCTGCGTAATGCCTGTGAACATATGAATGGTAACCGGTCACCGATGGAACATTTTATGGTCAGTCAAATATGCTGTGAATCATGTAACTGCGAAACTAATGACTTCAACACTTTTCTTCCTTCTCTCATGCGTCGCCCATTGTGACGCATCAAAAATCGTCACCTCCAGTCTAAATTGGAAACATTCGAATTTGATAAGTCGAATCGGTAGAACCCGAGTTATTATTGGGTGCAGTGAGACGGGTCTTCCTAGGAATCACTTTTCCCTCCAGGCTATTTGAGTGGTAATTTCGAATCGTTTATCCTTCACCNGTCGAATCGGTAGAACCCGAGTTATTATTGGGTGCAGTGAGACGGGTCTTCCTAGGAATCACTTTTCCCTCCAGGCTATTTGAGTGGTAATTTCGAATCGTTTATCCTTCACCGATCGCTCAAAAATGTCGATTTGCCAGTGCTGAAAAGAAGGCTTGCACCTTAGCGACTAGACGCCAATTTGCAGGTTTCTTCGCCTAACAGCAAACTGTCTTGTCCTAACCTGAAGACATTAAACTAACCATTTGTATATATGCCACAACTACTGCTGTATTGTCTCCACTCTATTTTTCTCCTGACTGTTTCCGAATATTGCGCTGGACCCAGTATTTTCGGACTGCCTTTACCACTAACGCTTCAGGTGTGCAGTCGTTGGGCGACTTTTGTCTCTAGCGAGCAGCGGACAATTTTGGCACGTTTTATACCTGGCACCGCAACTTTTAATCCGATTTCCATTTGAACTCTCTTAATGGCCGCCTTCGGAAGAAAGTATACCACATCTGTTTTATAACTTATCACAAAAAATTGAAAGCAATACTTTGAATTCGGCCCAATATAGACAATCAGGGCGGTTGCTATTGTCGCGTCTGTTGAAATGACGAAAACAGTCGATAGACCCGACTTTATCTAAAGGGTTGTTTTATTTTGGTACACGCTTGCGTCAGGTTGTGTGGGCCTGTGGCGAATTTGTAAGATGACCTGCGACTGGGGTGTGACGTTTACTGAACGACGCACCATATATGGAAGAGCTCCTAACGTTTCTGTTTAGTCCCACTTTTTACTGTGACTTGACCTCACGTCAACTTGTCATGGAACATAAAAGGTAACGCACGTTCGTTGGGATCTGCCTCTGAAACGAACAAGGAAGTTAAAAAAGAAATCATGCTTCACATCAACTTTCACCAACAGCACAAGCTTTCGCGGAGACTTGTCATGTCTCGAACTGTCGTTGAAATAACTCCCTCTCGTCTATATACAACACAGTGACTCTGCTTTGTCGCGATCTAAAATAAGTGGCGGATGCAAAAGGGCACGCAGAGGGAAGTTACTAATCCGTTGCTGCAGTTTCGCTGAACTGCTTTGGTTTCTGGTTCATGCAACATGTAGCATAGGCTTTATGTGATGAAATTTGAAAAAAAAACTTGAGCATTAAATCCAATTATATCTTCAGTCGTTTTTGCAAACCGATGTTAACCTATCCATGAGGCCCGGCGGACATGTTCGGCCTTAAAATGTACATTTACCGTCGTGTACTGGTGTCACCTGTCACACTCCAACCTTAAGGTTGTATTTTATGAATTTTTCTTAACCCCCTTCAGGCGAGAATGAATTTCGGTGACTTGCAAACGACCCTGCAAAATGAGGCGTTATTTTTCCCACGCGTTCGTGTAAATGTCAACGAAGTGCGCAAACGGCAATTTTCAGCAATTTGTGGTCGTAAACCTTTTGGTCATGCCCACATTTTAAAGGCAAACAAGCCAGCAGTTTTCTATTTTTAAGTACAATTTGCTCACTACCTTGACAATATTATAAAAAATCAATTCGACTGTTCACAATTAATGAATTTTTGCCACAGAAGCTCCGAAGTCGCGACAACCGGACGAAAGTCGACGAGGTTACATCTCGAGTCTTTCCTTATCCAAACAACCAGTTCTATTGAACTCCATCATAAAAGTGCTGCGCTTGCAGGTACGTCAATACACGCAACATACTTATGAATAAATAACTTGCAATATGTACAGACCTTTCACAACATGTAGTATACAAATGCTTTCGACATCAGCCGTACACAAACTGTGGTCACGGCATAGATTTATTCGAGCCTCGCGATGTTTAATTATTAAATAGTCAAACCCACTTTGGCAAAACGCTGTTTAATAACCGCTTGCTCGTGGAACCATCAGTACAGCCTGCTTTTAATTACATGCTTAACTCGTAATAAGCTATTACGCAGGTGATAAAAAAAGAGGTTTAGTTGGAACTGCGGGCAATTTCAAGTATTTTCAAGTTAGATTTTGGTTTCCGTGCCACGGGGGTAGGCGTTCGCAAGTCCTACATAAAAAGCCGTTATATAACTTTGCTTCAGGCGAGGACGACCTCGACACTTGCACGACGATTATGTTTGTTTTCCCTTTCCTTCGACATGCATTTTTCCTCGGAAATTAGGCATGTCACTCTCTACGAAGCAACTCATTTGTCATATTTTGGCACGGTGGTTCTTACAACTGGACTAATGTAGTTGGGTTCACCACGGTGGTCCCCTCGATCGATCGCCAGTCTCCACAACAATCTGCTTGACCACAATTCATCGCTCGGATTTATTCGCGGATCGCAGACCAAAAGATTTTGCAATGCGCTCTTAATTTCAGCTGGCTAAGTGATGCGCTTGCGAAATTACTGTGTATTATTGCCAAACCACAGTTTTCGTTTGAACGCTTCCGCCTTGCAACACGTGTAAGTTGTAGTGCCAGTTTCAGATTCCTATGTAGCGTCTGCGACGAACAAATTTCTCAGTGGTAATTTTGTCTGGAATTTCGGAGGCACTTAAAGCGACTGTAGGTTAGCAGTGACAATTTACAAGTGGGAACAAAAGCCATACAAAGGGCGAACGACCGCAGGACCCGATTTTACTCTTTAAAACCCAGCGCAAACAACTTATACAACCTCAAATATTTTAATTCTCGCCCTCCAATATTTTTCAGTCCGCTAGAGAGCTCCATTCCGATTGGTTGGATTTTGTGACGTCGTCACTGCCCCACATATCACGTGCCCTGCCCACAATGCTGACCGCCCTCGCTTTACAAATGTGCCGAAATTTGGAGAACGCCGCCAATTGTTACATCTCAGGGAACACAGAAGTCTCGCCAGACCAGGTAAATTTTGTGATAAAATTTTTTAAATATGATACAATATTATAAGTGTGTTGCACGATAATCAGCTTTTTGGCGTCAAACAAGCGTAACTGGTGTCATCCAGTTCATAGCAGCTTAAAACCGACATGCACACATTCCGAAATTTGTAACACATTGGGCTGTGGACCCTAAGCTTCAGTATTCAACTAATCACCGCTGTTGGGAACTGGCGCGTGCGCTTTTCTACATGTTATACATGGTTATTGTAAGATAAACTACGATGTCTGCGAACATGATTTGCATTTTAAAGTGCAGTGTACATTGTATGAGGAAATAGCTACATGCTTGTACTTAGATGATGAAATGTTGCATAAGTTGATTTCGACATACACTGCATAACAAAACTTTCCCTGAATTTTAACGCTTCTATTTCATTTCTAATTGTTGTGAAATTTATGCGAATAACTGCAATGCTGTGCCTGCATGCCAAGATGCGCAACACCCCTTCATATTTTAGACTTTTAATTGCTCGAAACTAATTGAAAGTCAGAAATATAGAAAAATATATTCGGTGAATTCCTTACGGCCCGTTATATTGGTACCCAATTTTACCTGATGATGACAGCAAAATTTTAAAATGTTCCACTGTAAAGGTGTAGATCATGTAATGTGCCAATTACTTTACTTAACGTGCTGGAAGATGGAAAAAGTTCCGTGTTTTGACATTACGGACGGAATTTGTAAGCAAACGTAGCCACTGGCCAAGGGTTATAAAAACAATATTAAAACAATATGATTTTTTTGAGCTCAGCACAAGCCTATGAGATATGGCCTCGAAAGTGTTTTTTTCGATGCTGCAAAATGTTTTAGATATTTGCATCAAGTTACTTCGCAAAATGATATTTTCATTTTATTGAGAAAATAGATAGTACCACATTGAATTTTTTGAAGGATAAGCTTCATCACGTTATCGGCGAGCTTTACCATCAAAACGAAATCATGCAATTCTCTTGTTGTTTTAGTCGCTGCACAGGTATGGCTGAACCTAATGTAGGGCGTTTCCAATTGGTCACTCGAACGATTGACCTGGCATTAAACTGACCGGAATTCAAATTTTCTGGAACGATTTTGACCTGGCGTATTAATCCGTCAGTGTCGGTTTTCAATCGTTTACCACGATTTATCGAATAGCTACGAGATAAGCCTGATACTTTGACTGCAATGAAGACCATTGTTTCGTAACAAAGGGCGTCACAGGTTTGAATCACAAAGGATAAGTACTAATCGGATGATCGGTATGTGCGGGTAAAACACGAAGACGTCACAGCTTTTGACGTCACTTTCCGTTTGGTAAAATTTCGAAAATATTTCCTTCGAAACTTGGACGTTGAATTACTAGTTTACATTTTCACCAACCGAAAATAGTTTATTTGCGTATTGGCATGTGTTTGAAAACCCAGAATAGTACCCGCGTAAAAATAGAAGAATCGATCCGGTTGTATGACCGGTTTAAGCAGGCTATATAAAAGTTTTTCGGTATCAGTATTTTTTGGTGAAAATTTGAAGAGGCAGCTGTGGCGCTTGATCCACAAAAATTTTTTAGCTTTTCTTTCTCTCGAAAACAATTGTCTTGAAACTCTTTTTCTTTTCTTTAAAAAACATCCCGTTTTTTGCTTAAAACATCTGCTTTCCATTGAAAATTTAATGAAAAACAGTGTTAGATAAATTGTCTTCAAACAGAATTTTCGTTGTATTTATGAAACTCTATAGGCTCCAAATCCATTAGTGATTCATATGATACACATTAAGATTGCTTGGACTTGCTCTATTTTTTTTGCATATTGTTATTTACAAAATAATCTTGTATTTAAATATTCTCGCGAAAGGCAAGAACGCGTTATTAATTTCTCCTGCAACTTTTGAAAACACTTCGGGAAATTTTTCGCTTCATTCATCGTCATTTTCCTGGGCTTCTGTGTTTACAGCACTACAATTTCACAACATTACGTCACACTACTACCGTGTAAATTCGTGACGCCAAAGTGTTTTCACTTGAAACAGAACTCGTGTTTGCGCAGCATACTTTATAACAGTATGTTTGTTTGCAGAACACGTTTGTTAGAATCATCACACAGGGCCGAGAAATCCTGTTGGAATTAAACCGGCTTAAAACATCGCTAAATAGCCTTTAGCCATCCAAAATTACCACGCAATTTAATTTGAGGTGGTTAAAAAACATACAGATGGTCGTGCTGGCCTGCAAAGTGTCTAGATAGCAATCTTTTACACAAACCTTGGAACCTAACGTTAATTCAGCGTGTAATTTCCCCTGAGCGGGCACATGAGTCTAGTCAGAGCTTCTAATACCCTTCATCAGACAGTTCCTGGATGCCAATTACGTATGCACAAGTGTAGGAATGTTGAAAAGTCTGAATGTCTGCGGGTCTTTTTCGTTTCCTAAAACCCAGACAAGCAAAAACCTCAAATGGTATTTCTCTTAAACAGCAAAAATGCGAAACCAGGCTTCATCAGAACAATTTTTCGGTTTCATCTGGCAAGTAATGACCGAAACCCCGTGGCTTTGTGGTACTTTCCCTGACATGTAACTGGTGTTGTTGTTTGTCCGTAGGGCGGTTATCCTGTTGACTATGTGACGTCATTACTGCGAAGTTTACGGACTCTCATCCATTCTTGTCTGTTGCTGCCTGCTTCTGGAGCATCGTCTCTCGTTCTCGGTATAAAGGAGAAAGTTAATCGTAAAAATATTTTGCTATGGATGGTGTAACTGTTTGTGGACAAAATCAAGGAAATATGGAGAAAATGTTTTAGCTGTTAGTTTACCATAAATTGTCCTCGCATAAAAGGTGTAAAAGTCATTGATAAAAATAACTTTATATTCCAAAGCTTCTTATTCATAACTTTATGTCATAATTTTATATTTTATTTTCAACTTTATGTCATAATTTTTTATTTTATTTTAAACTGTATGATATAATTTTATTCATGACTTTATGTCATAATTTTATTTTTTATTTTCAATCTTTAACAAACAGTTTTTGTTAGAAAATTAATGTGTTTTAACTCTTCTAGGTTCATGAGAGGAGACCGTTAGTTAAACCTAAATGTCTGCTTGATCTAAACTCGAAAGGACACTTAAGAGACCTAACCAAAATAACCATTAAACATGAAACTACGCCAGTTCTAGTTACTTCTTTATTTGTAACTTGCGCCGTAACGCAACTGTCGTGTTGTTATTGCGTACGTTGGGGGATATTACGTGGAACACGTTTCTTGAACGTTCAGTCAACTCATGTCAAATTGACGCAGATGGGACATTTTTTGGAAACAACAGACTTTTAATGGAAACAGTATGCAATGGCACTATTGCCGCTTGCAAGAGAAAAATTGCAATCTGAAATGTCAAGTGTACAGTCATGGTTGTAAATCCAGCCCACACAATGAATTTTGTACGAATCACTCACGCTTCATATGTTAAAATAATATTCTTTAGACTTCCAGACGCTGACGCGTGTTGTGGCATTTGTCTGACATTCTGCTTGCAACTATTTTAGCGTGTTTAAACACAGCTTGGTGTGAGTTGGGTCTCTTTATATTCAAATCCTATTTTACATTTGCTGTCCAGGATTTCCAACCACATCAGATCGAAAGCCATCGCAAGTGGCAACAGCCAATCCGGTGCAAGCTAGTCAGACCTCCACGTCACACGGTTTTTCAGCGCTCGGAAGTTTGTTTAATGTCTTCAGTTCAAGCAACACTCTACGGGTGCGGCCTGTTCGTTTTTGTGGTTTTACAATTTTGCAGTAGTTTAGCAATATTATGACAGCCCTTTTCTGTGGTGACAACTGTTTTGACGTGTTCATTAAATATTACTTTCTACAAAATACTTTTTACATATTTGTGTTTTATTCAACATATTAATTCTGGCTAAAGACTGGCTTGGGACGTTTCTTTTTTATTTTGACGCTGAAAGTGTCTTATGACGAAAAAAATACCGACCAAAGTTATTTAACCTTAAAGTGAAAGTAAAGCTGTTAGTTGTCAAAACACTAAAATATGGAAACAAACGTTTGTGTATTGTGTTTAGAGACGCACCTTGTGAGTGGCACGCCTTAAATCATAGCTTGATGGGTATTTCCAAACCAACCGGCGTTTTACTTACTCTAATCTAGCAGAACCCATCGCATTGCAGTAAGCACAAGTTAAACGCATTCCAAGCATCTCTTACGCCGCTTTATTGGTCTTCATACGGTTGGCTGCGGTCGTAATACTGCGACAAGTGCCACCAGGCGAAGGTTTTGACAAAAGTGGATTAAACCGGTCAAGTATATGCAGATTAACAGACCTCCGCGCATTCTGTCATTGCTAACTCCTTTTTTAAACTGTCATCATTTTCCTTCGCGTTTAAGTGACCTTTGTAGCGTGATTTACGATGATCGTGATTGTCATTCTCGTTATTAGATAATCGTCACTTTTTACTGCTCGGTCGTCTTATGATTTCTACTTTCCTCCGGGGAATGTGATGGGTCAACAACGACAACCTTTCAAAAACACCCGTTTTTCTTGTATTCAAATTTTCCTGAGCCTTTCACCTTGTAATAACACAAAACATCTGTCCCCTGTTTGTACCTGGAGCCTTATAATCAATTATCATAATCTGCCGCCCTAAGGCATGTTTCGACCTCATGCAGGCCGTTTGGTTTTTAGTGTTGACAAGCAAGAATGCGGTTGCGGTTTTTCTGTGAAAAGTTTGCACGAATCCCAAACCACATACGTGCATCTCGGGTTCGGTAATCTGTGTAACGTATAATTTCAAACGACAATCGCCGGCATAAATGGGAGGTCTGACAATCCAAAGTGGACGACAATACCTCGTTTCGTTATCTTTACGTTCGTTGCTGGCACCAAGTAACGCTACTTATCTGACCCTTAGCCCAATCAGCACCTTAAAATAGCTTAATATTGGATATGCTAGCTAGTATAACCTCGAGCGATTCCAAAGTGCAATAAGCAGCTTTTATCATTGCAGCCACAACACAGTGTTGACGATCACGAATTGACGGAGGAGGCGGCGGAAGCGAAGCGAATCACCCTTAACAATCTTCCGCGGGTTTTATCGTGTCTGGCATCGATATGGAACAAAGCCACCAAGTCATACACCTTATCTGTTCAGGTAAGAGTCGCCATTGTGACAACCCAACAACAAAATATGTAGAAACGGGGAATTTGAGAGCGCCCCAAAAGTGACTTAAAAATTTCTGGAAGTTAATTGCATCCGAATCCACGGTAACTATTTTCTTTCCGAACCAAATGGACCTGACCACTTTGAATTGTTTCAAAGATTTTAATGGTTTTAACTTAGAAATGACCAAGTTTTAGACGTTGTAGTGGTTAGGAGAATTCACGAAGGTGTTAAATTATATTTTGATACCAATCTTACGTATATTCCCGCGTGCTTTCCGCCAGTACGTGACATCATAAACGCTCCGAATGACGTTGCAATATTATCTCGTGACTCGTCATAGTCGTAGTGATTTTGCATCTTCTATTGGCGCTTTTGACGTCACAATCCTTTTTGCAACCTGGATGTCTGTTTTTTTCACCAACAACAGAGTGAACTATAATTTACCTATAAATCTTACACAACAGCCCCAGTATATAAAGGTGAAATTAAGTAAAATTGGGTAAATATTTGGTCAGATTGTGGCCCTTCAGTAATAAAGGTTGCACACCCCAGTATGGGATATAATGTTTTGTTTTACACTTTTGTTTGCCAGTGTAATGCTAAGAATTGTTACATCATATATCAAATATGTTGTGACTGGTATTGTGACTGGTCATCTATCACTCAAAGGTTCAATGCAAAGTTTGTGTTAGCATGCTAAGGATATAATCCCTTTGTCATTATGAGACACCCAGAAAATATGTCACAAAAACACGTGCTTCAAGGGATAGCAAGTAACGGACTGCGTCAAGGTATTTTTAAGCGCGTTAGTTGAATCATCTACATTGTCTGGCGAACAAATATTCACATTTTTACTACTGTATTCGCTTTTAACTAAAGCGAAACTAACTAAAAGTGCAAGAAGCGAAAAAAGTGCATTTAGTTTCGTTTTAACTTAACACCTATGCAATTGAATTTCACTGTTTGCTTTGATATCTCGTGCTGGCGGTTTAGGAATGCAGGTGTGCTTATCCAGTAGGAATGTTGATAAGAGTGAAATTATGCTAATTTGAACCGGATGGGGGATGGGTTTTTCCGCAAATTGCTTTAAATACAACAGTTTCTTTATATTAGACCTTTAAGTTGTATTCGTCTGTATTTGGTTTTGTCTGTAGCTGTTGCAAAGCACACATTTGTTGCAATAACCTAAGCCTTCATAGAATGTTATTTCTTCATAGGTAACATGCTAGGCATGTCAACTTTTGTTTACAGTCACTTGTGTATCAAAATACGACCTTGAAATTATCAGATACCAATTACAATTGCAATAGGTTGCATCATTTTGTTGACAAATATTTTGTCACGAAAGGTCATTGGTTGAAGATGTCGCATGAGAAGTTCGTTATAGGTTTAACATCGCGGTGATATGCCACAGGGCAATATACTTAAAACCACGTTCGTGACAGTGGGCTCGTGTACATCACGTGTCTTCAGACAAACAATTTAAAAACATCGCTCTGCTCATTGACCAAACCACTGCAGTATTGCAGCCGAATAATGGAAAGATTTATCAAACGTGATAAAAAACGTTTAGGTGCGCGATGCACGGTTTAAAAATAGAGCATAGAGTTACAAACAAAAAGATATGTGTAATTTGGGCAAACGCTATCATCTTATCAACACACTAGTGTTAAATTACAACTTGTTGCACTTTTTTAACTCGCGTCGAACAGCACCTTGAAAAAACAACAGAAATTGCTTAAACCAGGCCATTCTGGACAAGCGCTGCACGAAAGTTGCTCGACCATGGGATACGATCGGAAGTACAGCAGCATTAGGAAAATACAGAAAAAATTGTGCGTTTAACGAAAAAATTGCACGCTGTGTACTGCAAGTGGTAACAGAATTTAAATTTGCCATCTCAACTCCAAATCTACAATATCAAATGTTTCGAATTTGTTGTGACGTACACTAAGCTAGGAATGTTAGGATCAAATGAAAGTGCTTTTGCCGATTAAGACTAATTTGTCGGCAACTTTAACCGTACTACTAAACTTTAAGTATGATTGTAATTAACTTTAAGAGTGACTTCGAAATTTTTGAAGTTTTGTTTATTTACAGAACCCCGCAGCGCCACCTGGCATTCAAACTACAATTACCATGGGCGACGAGGATTCTGTGGCTCAGGGAGTCCTCCAACTTCTCAACCCGATCGCTCTGCAGGTGACGTATCATCCGATAATTCTCTGTCCCCGAAAACACAGGCGTTTTTATTTACATTCGATGAGTCCGGGTGCTTTCCAGCCTTGCCACTCGCACAACCTCATGTCGGATTTGAGCCACTAATCGCTGNCAGCGCCACCTGGCATTCAAACTACAATTACCATGGGCGACGAGGATTCTGTGGCTCAGGGAGTCCTCCAACTTCTCAACCCGATCGCTCTGCAGGTGACGTATCATCCGATAATTCTCTGTCCCCGAAAACACAGGCGTTTTTATTTACATTCGATGAGTCCGGGTGCTTTCCAGCCTTGCCACTCGCACAACCTCATGTCGGATTTGAGCCACTAATCGCTGTCACTACGCCAAAGCCCGTGCTTGACCCAACAAGCTGGTGCCATTTAGTATCAAGGACTTAACGATGTGGAGTGTTCGTCAAACCCGACCCACTGTTGTCTGTTGGGCATTATGCCGGCGAATAAATGCCTTCTTTCATTCTTATGGGCTACTTGAAACGTTATGATATCACACAGTGGGAAAAGCGGGCACATAACTGTGGCTTTGTACCGGACGCTATAGCCGGACGCAGTGGAGTCGCCCAAATCCTGGTCAATTTCACGGATAACAAGGCGGTTAATGCAAATTCGCTACTTATAATGGTCACGTGACCGCTAAATCTCTTCCACTGACACGCGCCCACTTTCCTAGCGATTGTAACATCAAGTAAATTTTGCACCCCATTTCTTCATAAAAAGTGGACAGCAGAATTTTTTTCCCCAAAATTCCTGTGACGTTGTTGAAATTCGTCATGTTTTCACGTCATACCACCTCATATGTCAAACTGCAGCGGTGTTTTTACCGAACCTTTATAACCTTCGTGTAACCCGCAAAGCCACATCAGCTGTCGCGATATATCCGATCAACATAGTTTTGCGACTTTTTATCATTCCGTTAATCGTGCGCACGCATCCAAATGTTTGCAGTACGGCGAAAATCTCTTCAATGCGCTTGCCATCATCTGGGAGCGACGCGGTCGGTCGGCGATGAAACGAAAACACAACAACCTTCGTCAACCCAACGATCAACAACTTCAGCTTGTCGACGTCACGTGCAGCATCCGAGCTCTTCAGTGTGACGTCGTACTCGGTTTAGTTAAGCGTGTCGTCACACTGCCGCCTGATTATCCGACTTTATCCGGCAACACAAAGAGACAAACTCCATACGAGGTGGGACTTCGCTCTTTTTATCTTGCTGAGCTTTGGACTGGTGTATTTTACGAATCATTTTTCCTCTTAGGAATGTCTTCTTAGCTTCGTGTTGCGTTACGTCCAACGTCAAACACCTTCGGCTTTGCGTGATTCACGTTCTAGTATGTTAGCATTGGTGCGTGAGTGCCTTGCGCAAGGACCACCTGGCGCGAATTTGGCTGCAAGTGAAGTTGCCACGTCAGCAAACGCAGCAGCGTCACCCAGCGGCAGGCGACAGCTCGGTGCGAATTGTTATTTCCTTCTTCTTCAGCTTGTTGCCGAATACGCAAGAAGTGCACACAACAGCGAAGATAAGAAAGAACTAAAGGAAATGCAGGTAA
>QXVZ01012689.1:0-13427 GCA_008931825.1 Phallusia fumigata | reverse complement strand
GACAACGGGGACACATATTACACTTTGTTTATAACGGTTTTTTTAGTGTAATTACTTGAATTATGTCACATGCTTTTGCAACGGTAAGATGCTGTTAAGTATCACGATATGAGTAAAAATTACGCGTAAAAGCCCCAAGCGGTCATATTGCGACAAGCAAACAAACTCTTGTTCGAAATGCAAACTGCTTAAACTGATTTTACTACGTTCAAAGCGTACAATCAAAAGTTTTATTTCGCCGTCAAGCTTCCTCCTAACGGTTTACATTTAATCAAAGGATGTGTGAACTGCGTTGTCGCATGGGGAGATTGGGGCGAGTGCGACGGCAGCAATCGTCAACGAACGATGTTTGTGAAGCAACAATCTGTTGGGTCCGGAACTCCATGCCCGGAGCTGCGAACGGAAACCGAAAGTGAGACTTAATTATATGAACGTGAAGTTTCTCTATGTACCCGTTTTAGCACAATTAGGCCTAATAGTTAGTTTTTTGGATAAAAAATACCGCACGCATAAATAAGGAAATTCTTGTTAAAAGTTTGTCTTGTTGCAGATATAAGTTGAAACGCGATGCAAAACATAACAAATAAATTTTAAATTTTAGTTTGTCGCGATTGCGTATTGGAGTGGGGTGATTTTGGACCATGCATAAACAACAAGATGTCAAGAAGTCAATTCGTATCCTTGCCAGCAGTGGGAGCTGGTGCGGTCTGTCCTTCCATTCAAGCTGAATCAAACCGTTAGTAGACTACTTCCCATAAGGGGCAACATTTTTTCGTTTGTCTAACAAAAACTTTTCTACAGCTTGCGCCAACTGCGTTGTGGAGTGGGGTGAATGGACCGAATGCACCACAGGCAGAGCGAGCAGAAAACAAGTGGTTACTGTTGAGGCAGTGGGGACAGGAACGCCGTGTCCTCGACGCCTTCGCACAGAAAACAAATGTGAGCTTTGGATTTAAACAACTTTTCCGCTTTCTTTTGGAGCGTTCACTTCCTCTTTGTTAATGCTTAAGCTACCTAATTTTAAACGTCGTATTTAACTGATCCGCGTTTTTATTTAGTTTGCATTCCAAAACTGCAATCAACGGAAGCGCCAGCCACCGAAGCCCCGAGCAGTGCTGCCCCAAGCACGGAACCGACACCGAGCACTGCCATTGCAGCAGATACCCGGGAAGATGTTCTCTGCAGATTTGTACGTACCTTCTTGGGATACGGTGCCAACCCGAAACTACGCGACATCCTGTTGCTGGGAGACGAGTCGGGCAGTATAGGATGGGTCAACTACGAGAAGATTAAAGCTGCCTTCAAGGTTACCACACGTTTCATTAAAATTGTTACCCGTTTTGGAACTTTTGTCTGTCGCTTTCGCTCCAAAGTGTTTTTTCTTCCGTCATCTCGACCTATTTTACACGCAACCACGCTCGTTAGCTTTGTGGTATACTGCGCGGGGGAAACAAATGTTTTCTAACTTTGCAGATGGTCGCCCGAAGCGTTCAAGGAGGCATTGGAGAGCAAGAATCCCAGATTGGTATGATGTCGTTCTCGCGATGGGGAGAGATGGAATTCGGATTCGATCACAGTCGCACTACGAATGGAGTGGTCGATGCAATTGGTCGAACCATTTACCATGGTGGTCATCGCTCCAACATCGGGCGCGCCTTGCGGGATGCGAACACATGGATGTTCCAACAATCAGCAGGTTCGAGATCCATCAATAGAAGCAAGCTACCGGTTTTTAACGCCTGTGTTGGCCTGTTTGGGGCCCGTTAGTGCCGTTGGTATCTTTTTACATGCGGTTGTGTTTAGGTATGCGTGGCTTCCCTGGTCGAGACGACAACATTGACCACGAAATTCTAATTGCTACCGATGGCTGCCGGACCTCAGCTGGCTACTATTTGGAACAGGGATTAAAGAAAATTAAGAAACGAGGAATAAAGGTGCATATTTAGCTTACGTAACCCCTACATATGTATTCTTTCGTGCTTCCTTACACAACGTAATCCTTAATTCACGTGGATTTACAGCTATCGGTGCTAGCTGTATATGCTCGCGACCCACGTTGCCAGGAGACAGTTCGCAAGATGGTTGACGACCCAAGCGACCTCTACGAGATCGGCAACTGGAACGAGCTGGATAACTTCATCAGGCGTGTAGAAGGTGGCGAATGCAGGCCCTAAACAACAGCTCATTTTCCAATCCTTCGGCGCAAAAGCTTCCATGTCGTCGACAGTTCAACAAATGCATGCTTTCTGCTGATTGACGGCCCTTTGTCGTGCGGGACACTTCGCTTATTATTTCAATTAGTTCCAGTTTAATCTGTACATAGCCGCTTCGTGAACTGCGGATATTATGCCGCGTATCGCAGATTAAAATCTTTCTTGGCGCCTTTAAAGATCGCACCGTTGGCAACCAAAGCATAGTTAGGCAAATAACGGTACACCGCAACGGTGATTGGAGCTTGTAGCTGTGTCAAGTTATGTGGGGCGTCATGCATTTTGTGCTTACCCTGTATATACGAGTGTCGTTTCGACGCCATTGCGTTCAACACGTCCTTTCGCTTATCGACAGACAGCCGGGGCAATTACAAACTTTTTAACTCGCCAATAAACGCTTCCATTGAAATTAGCGTCATCAGTGACTTGCACAGATCAAGAGAGCGACCCATCGTTACATAAAAACCACTATATACCAGGAATTGGNATGTGGGGCGTCATGCATTTTGTGCTTACCCTGTATATACGAGTGTCGTTTCGACGCCATTGCGTTCAACACGTCCTTTCGCTTATCGACAGACAGCCGGGGCAATTACAAACTTTTTAACTCGCCAATAAACGCTTCCATTGAAATTAGCGTCATCAGTGACTTGCACAGATCAAGAGAGCGACCCATCGTTACATAAAAACCACTATATACCAGGAATTGGCCATTCTCACCTTATAAGTTAAATGTTACTGCCGGAAGTAATGCTTAGCTTTGCGCAAATAAGCCAAATACGTCACGAGCGAAACAATCTGCAGCAAACAACGGAAAAGCCGGAATGGGGACGCCAATCAATACCAACAAAAGCGTTAATCGCATTTACTCAAGCAAACCAGGTCATTGATCGTAGTAAACGAATTGTATTAATTTTGTCACAGTCAACAAGTTCGGACATACACAACAGGCAGCAAAGTGTGACATAACAAAAACAACAACAAAACCAGAGATATCGTTAAAAATGCATATTCACAAGCCTTTTTGTTTCATTAAATAAGTATTTGGTTTCGTGAAATTTGCTGTGCCAACATCAATCAACCTTCTTGGATTTTTTTGCTTTCTGTTTAGATTTTTCCAATGCCTTGTCATGCAATTGTTGCATACCAAAATCCCGCTTCATGTTTTCCTGCAAAATGGCAAAACTTTGTTATTGCATTTGACATATCATTGTTTTTGCTAAAATCAACTAGTTACCTCAGAAAAGACATATTTAATGAACTTTTTCTTTGGCCCAATCATTGGCCGCCAGTCAGCCATTTTACCATCTTCAAACACAATGACGGTTGGCAGTTGTGATGACAGTGTTGATGTGCTTACACCATACCTGCAAATTGCAACTTCATAATGACATGCTTTTTGATAAAAATGTCAAGATAAACAATCCATATAGGTATGTTTTTATCTTACTCTTTGGCAGCCTCAGGATATTTTCCAACATCAACCTTTCCAAAGCGTAAGTACTCAATAGCAAACTCATTGGAAAGAGCAGAAAATGCAGGGGTAACTGCGCGGCAAGGTGGGGACCATGTGGCATGAAAAAGAACAACCCAAGTCACCTTAGGATCTTCTACCAACACATCCTACAATAATTAATGTGCATTATAACAAAACCAACAATTATGAACCAAAATGTTTAAACTTACTAAAATATGCAGTGAAATCATTACATTTAAAACAAAATATTTCGAATCCAACCTTAAGTGTTTTGTCACTGAAGTATGTTATTTCTTCAGGACCATCCTCAAAGTTCTCCGGAAACATCCAAAGTCGTACTATGGTATAAACAAAACTTTTAGAACAGTTTAGAACAAAACTACACATCAAAATGCATATTTTTTAAGTTTCTTTCAGCAAGGTTTTAACAGGGTATTTTGTTCACCAAATTTTAAATGGGATCTCAGGAAAGTAACTTGAAATTGGCTATAAGCCTGTGTGTAAATATATATTTACCCAAACACAGCGCAGTGTAAATTATGCAAAGTCTAACATCAAGACGATAGAAGAGAACAGCATTGGCAAGTTTTGAATACATAAGAACTGTGGTAATCATCTGTTCCAAGGATACTGCAGTTCGATTTTTCAAAACCATTAAGCACATAAAGAACATAAACATCTCCACTTCTCTCTAAAAAAANATTATAACAAAACCAACAATTATGAACCAAAATGTTTAAACTTACTAAAATATGCAGTGAAATCATTACATTTAAAACAAAATATTTTTTGAATCCAACCTTAAGTGTTTTGTCACTGAAGTATGTTATTTCTTCAGGGCCATCCTCAAAGTTCTCCGGAAACATCCAAAGTCGTACTATGATATAAACAAAACTTTTAGAACAGTTTAGAACAAAACTACACATCAAAATGCATATTTTTTAACAGTTTCTTTCAGCAAGGTTTTAACAGGGTATTTTGTTCACCAAATTTCAAATAGGATCTCAGGAAAGTAACTTGAAATTGGCTATAAGCCTGTGTCTAAATATACATTTACCCAAACACAGCGCAGTGTAAATTATGCAAAGTCTAACATCAAGACGATAGAAGAGAACAGCATTGGCAAGTTTTGAATACATAAGAACTGNAGTTTCTTTCAGCAAGGTTTTAACAGGGTATTTTGTTCACCAAATTTCAAATAGGATCTCAGGAAAGTAACTTGAAATTGGCTATAAGCCTGTGTCTAAATATACATTTACCCAAACACAGCGCAGTGTAAATTATGCAAAGTCTAACATCAAGACGATAGAAGAGAACAGCATTGGCAAGTTTTGAATACATAAGAACTGTGGTAATCATCTGTTCCAAGGATACTGCAGTTCGATTTTTCAAAACCATTAAGCACATAAAGAACATAAACATCTCCACTTCTCTCTAAAAAAAGCTCAAATTAAAAGTTTGGTACACTTTTAGGTACTAACATAAATGCGTTGAGACATTAAATTACAACATAATTCAAGGTATAATACTTTAAAACCAAAAAAAAAAAATTTTGTGTGATGTGAAGCATTGCTTTTAATCTAAAACAACTTTTGGCCGATTTTGTGTTAAAAGCACTACTTTACTTTTTTTATTGTAACTTTTTTGTGTTAAAAGCACTGCTTCGCCTTTATTCTTTGTACCAAGCAAACTCTGCGATCACCAACGTCTGTAACAACTATTTGGAATATTTTAATGTATTTTTAATTTTAATGTTTTTATATTTGTGAAAGTATAAATTAAGTTGCTACTGTTTACACAACAAACCCAGTCAAAGGTGCACTCTTCATCTTGCTCAGAAGGAAGGTATGAACATACTGGCCATACTTTTCGTACAAGAACAAATACGAAGCTTAGTAGCAGACTTGATACCAGTCCTGGAGTAAGTGATTTCTTCCATGACTTGGAGTTTTTCAGGAACAACAAAAGTGGCGTTATAATTGCCATTGGACACTTACTATTATTGATAAAGATCACCTTTACCCACACCTTGTACCTGCGAAGTAACGTTTGACGTTTTTATTCTTAATGTAATTGGTGTTCTTTACCACAAGGAAATTTTTTAAAATCGCTATTTTATAAAAGCTTAAGATCTCACGTAGACAACTACACGCAACCTTTGACTTTTTATTCCAACCAACACAGTTTCAAAATACAAAAATTACAGAAGTATAGGACAGCGCCCTTGAACAAGAAGCTACAGTTGAATGTTTCAACTAATGAGAACTTACTAGGACCAAAAATCCTATAAGCTAATCTCATCCGCAACATCTGTGTACTGCTCCTGTTCCAGTTCGCACGACGTTCTCTCGCGTTTTGTGCAATGCGCAATTTGCACCTCTAGAGAAGGCATGGAAATTAATCAAGCGAGACATCACACCAGTTTGATTTTTATGACATTCTTGGGGGCGCTAGTCAATTAAATTTCTTTAAATAATAATTCACAAAGCATACTAATGATAATAAGTCCAAGAAGAGTAATTACACTGATACATCAACAATGTGTGTCCACCCTTGAAAATCACATCACCAAACCAGCTGATTCGTGTACAGCCAAAGATTAATAACAACAGTATCGGTTTGTACTGTGTTGACAATGTTCGTTACTTAAGTTCGATTTGGATTTATTTTTGCTGTGTTATATTTTGAATAAAGTTTTACAAAATGCTCCGATCGATTTGCAGTCTCATGTTAATCAAACAACCGTTCTAAAGCCTGCTGTTTTCATTACAAGTAAGGTTTTGTTTAGTCTTGTGAGTTCAAGAAACGTAAACAGTTGGATGTATATCTATTTTGTGTAGACTTCTTAGAAAAAAGATACGAGGTTTCGAAGTGAATGGACAGCCCGTATGTTACTCAGCAAAAGTATTTGTCATTGCGCAAGTCACGCTCAGGGACGCTGGAATCTCCCTGTAAATCTGCAGTTTCTTTGACACTGGCACGACTTGCTCCAGTGAGCCGAGACAGAAGAACCTGACGCAGCATAAATTTCCGCAAGTGAGCTTCCCGAAAAAAAGGAGTAGTCTTTGTGACGCAGCAAAAACCATTTGCGACGTTTACTTGCTTTAGGCAACACTTTGTGAAAGATTCGTAGTCACCATGGAAAACCACGTGACATCAAAAGAAGATGTCAAAAAGAAGTGTAATAAATCGCTGTTGGAAAAATACAGGGAAGCAACTTATGAGGAGATTTTCAACAAGGTATTGGTGCCAATATTGTGCGAATTCTGCGCCACGTTGCTGCACACCTTCTACGGTTCCATGATCTCGCCACCAACTTCACCGACAGTTTACAGATCCATAAACAGGTTTGTAATTTATGTAAAAATGCAACTCCGTTTTTGCCGTGATACGGTTATTGACATTTCTACCGTGATACCGTCATTATAATTTTTTTCCTTTATGCAGAACAGTGCTGCCCGGCGAAAATGCAGCAGATTACGTTGTTAGTGCTTTGATGCCTGCCTTACAAGCTGGTTTCGCCGTATGGATGATCATTGTCGTTTTTATTAAAATCACGTGAGTTTTTTATTGCTTCATATCGGATATCCAATGATATCATCCTGACCATAATTTCACAGAGTGATCCAGTTCAATCCAGTGATGTCCTTTTCATTCATGTTGGTCGGTCTGCTTTCGCCATATATGTTCGTCCCGTATGTCATTGCACAGCTTTTCGGATCTGCCACAGGAGCATGGATCGCCCAGGTTTGTTGTTGGCCTTTTTTGTAACGCAACGATGCTATGGTTACTGCTTACGAATAAATCTTTTTGCATGCGTTTTGTTCAAGCTTAAATTGATGTTGTAATTTGATGCAAATTTGCATGCAGTCAATCAAAGGAGACGAGCCTGGACCGTTCCGTATCGCACCTGGTCTGGACGTTGGTGCAGTTGTTGGCGCCGAAGTGATGAGCACTGGTGTCATGGTGTTTTTTGGCCTTGCTATGACGTTTGACAAAAAATACGATCAACCCACAGGCCCGATGGCAATTGGTTTTACTATATTTCAAGGAATACTGGCAGGGTGCGCTTGTTTTTATTGTACATTAACAGTCGTTAATTCAAGAAATTCTGTTGTGCGTTTGGTTAGTTTGAAACCAAAGCCAAGTTTTAAGTGCTTACGCGCGACTGTAAAACAGGTCATGCTTTATTAAATGTTCAAAGACCGGCGCGGAGTCATATAAGTTTAAATCTGTGGCACTACCAAGAACGCGTGACAATTTCCACAGTCGAATTAAGTTTGATGTTTCAATTAAGTTACGAAGACTCGTTTTTGCCAAACCCAACTGATGTGTACCAAAAATGCTCAAACTCGTTTCTTTGCAGGAGGTGGGTTGGTTCCAGTTGCTTCAATCCATCACGTGCCTTTGGACCATCGCTTGTTATTGGAGATTGGAAGCACCACTGGGTTTGGTGGGTGGGTCCCGGAGCTGGTTCCGTGATATTTACCGTGGTGTACATGTAAGTCAGATGTACAGTGATAGCTGTAGTCGTTAAAAAGAACGACGTATTTAACTTAGAGTTTCTACAGGACCTTTTTTGCACCAGAGGGAAAAGCTTGGGGAACAAGAATTCCCAACTTGATTTTGAAAAAAAGGCGCGAAGAACGTAGCACTGAAGTCACCACTATAAGCAACAACCACACAACCACACCGGCTTAACTGAAAATGAGTTTGTTTGTTGTGGACACTAATACCCATGCTCTTGCTTGGTGCTACTAATAACCTGCCGTGTATATACTGTCACCTAAATGGGTAAATAAACAAAAGTACAGCAGCATGTCGCATCATCACATATTTTACATTAATAGTA
Source organism: Phallusia fumigata (assembly GCA_008931825.1). Taxonomy (NCBI): domain Eukaryota; kingdom Metazoa; phylum Chordata; class Ascidiacea; order Phlebobranchia; family Ascidiidae; genus Phallusia; species Phallusia fumigata. Next base: position 4,888 of record QXVZ01012689.1, on the reverse strand, counting down.
CGACAGGAAGATTTAGATCCAGATCCAGTGCCAATACGATTGCAATTACAAAAATAAGTTAGTTGTGCAAGTATTTTTGGTATCAGTCTGTGCAGATGTACATCGTCCCAAACAATTAAGGCTTTGTATTTACCAGGTCAGGGTAAAGTTTTTGGGACAACAAACAACTGAATAGTAATTGTTGAAAAATGTGGCGTACTGTTAGTTGCTAATATATTGGCACAAACCATTGTGTGATTAGCTTCCCCTCGCGGACTAAATTATCTGTAAACAAAGACCGCATCTGTCACAAAACCTGACAAAAAATACTTGTCTGAATTCACACCGAGTCAAAAATCTTTTTCAGCACTCATTCTAAAAAAATGTCAAATCTTCATTATGGTTTGTAATTGATTGTTTTTAAGCAAGATACAACTATAACCGCAAACCATCAATCGATATTTTTGCTTGGTAGGCGGGGTTACGTGTTAAGATATCTATGGTTACGTAGTTCACTAATCAATAGCTTGTTTATTTGTGGACACTGACCGCCTATGTGAAAGTGTGAAAAAAGGTGGCGCGAAATTAAATTTGGGCTTTCAGTTCACTATTTTGAGTGCTTGGTTGGGATGGGATAATGGTAGTTGAAAATAGGTGTCGAAATTTGTTTTCTTGCTTTTTTTTTGCATTTTGTGGCCATTGGCTTTGTACACCTTAATTTGTGTTAAAGCATTAGAACATTCCAAACAATTTAAGTTTTCTGGGTACAGACTCAAAATCTCACATATGTTTTAGTGGGGGGAGGTATAAACCTAAACTTAGTATTAGCCCTCAAGTGGTAGNTTGTTTTTATTGTACATTAACAGTCGTTAATTCAAGAAATTCTGTTGTGCGTTTGGTTAGTTTGAAACCAAAGCCAAGTTTTAAGTGCTTACGCGCGACTGTAAAACAGGTCATGCTTTATTAAATGTTCAAAGACCGGCGCGGAGTCATATAAGTTTAAATCTGTGGCACTACCAAGAACGCGTGACAATTTCCACAGTCGAATTAAGTTTGATGTTTCAATTAAGTTACGAAGACTCGTTTTTGCCAAACCCAACTGATGTGTACCAAAAATGCTCAAACTCGTTTCTTTGCAGGAGGTGGGTTGGTTCCAGTTGCTTCAATCCATCACGTGCCTTTGGACCATCGCTTGTTATTGGAGATTGGAAGCACCACTGGGTTTGGTGGGTGGGTCCCGGAGCTGGTTCCGTGATATTTACCGTGGTGTACATGTAAGTCAGATGTACAGTGATAGCTGTAGTCGTTAAAAAGAACGACGTATTTAACTTAGAGTTTCTACAGGACCTTTTTTGCACCAGAGGGAAAAGCTTGGGGAACAAGAATTCCCAACTTGATTTTGAAAAAAAGGCGCGAAGAACGTAGCACTGAAGTCACCACTATAAGCAACAACCACACAACCACACCGGCTTAACTGAAAATGAGTTTGTTTGTTGTGCACACCAATACCCATGTTCTTGCTTGGTGCTACTAATAACCTGTCGTGTATATACTGTCACCTAAATGGGTAAATAAACAAAAGTACAGCAGCATGTCGCATCATCACATATTTTACATTAATAGTACGACAGGAAGTTTTAGATCCAGATCCAGTGCCAATACGATTGCAATTACAAAAAAAAGTTAGTTGTGCAAGTATTTCTGGTATCAGTCTGTGCAGATGTACATCGTCCCAAACAATTAAGGCTTTGTATTTACCAGGTCAGGGTAAAGTTTTTGGGACAACAAACAACTGAATAGCAATTGTTGAAAAATGTGGGGTACTGTTAGTTGCTAATATACTGGCACAAACCATTGTGTAATTAGCTTCCCCTCGCGGATTAAATTATCTGTAAACAAAGACCGCATCTGTCACAAAACCTGACAAAAATACTTGTCTGAATTCACACCGAGTCAAAAATCTTTTTCAGCACTCATTCTAAAAAAAATGTCTAATCTTCATTATGGTTTGTGATTGATTGTTTTTAAGCAAGATACTACTATAACCGCAAAGCAAGATACAACTATCAATGGATATTTTTGCTTGGTAGGCGGTGTTACGTGGTAAGATATCTATGGTTACTTAGTTCACTAATCAATAGCTTGTTTATTTGTGGACACTGACAGCCTATGTGAAAGTGTGAAAAAAGGTGGCGCGAAATTAAATTTGGGCTTTCAGTTCACTATTTTGAGTGCTTGATTGGTTGGGAATGGGATAATGGTAATTGAAAATAGGTGTCGAAATTTGTTTCTTGCTATTTTTTTGTATTTTGTGGCCATTGGCTTTGTACACCTTAATTTGTGTTAAAGCATTAGAACATTCCAAACAATTTAAGTTTTCTGGGTACAGTCTCAAAATCTCACATATGTTTTAGTGGGGGGAGGTATAAATCTAAACTTAGTATTAGCCCTCAAGTGGTAGTCTACCACTGGTAGACAGGTTAAAACAGTTATTTCATCAGTCCCTTTTTAAGTTTGCAAATAATTAGGCTCGAAAGTATAAATTTTTAGCTTACAAGTTGTTTTTTTAGTGTTTATGAAGGATTCACAGTTAAACTTATGGATAGACCATCATCACCTGAAGTTATTCAATGCAGAAGAAAACATTACACAAGACATTCAAGTAAGGGCCAAAAACCTGCCTCAATTTTGACTAAAACATCAACTCCTGATGAGCAAGGTTCTAGGACAAAAACATTTATTCAGTCTTGGTTACACAGCTGCAATGACTCCGAAGAACTTTGTATAGAAAAAATACCTGCCATTCTTCCCTCTGACCCAGAACACAAGAAAGTAACAAGGCAAAGTAGGTCCACTTCTCAGAGGGTTCAGTACAACACTTCTGTAAAAAGTAAAAAGGCGGGTAAAAGTCCGCAAAGCAATTTGGAAAATAAACAGCCGGAACCAGTTTGCATTGAGTCAGACACAACTTCTGCAGAAGATCTGTTTGGATTTGAAAAGTTGTTGGAGGACAATGAGCCACAAAACATAAGAAAATCCAACCAGGACCAACTTTCTTTAAAGCATAAAAGTACAGATGCACTTTCTTCCACAGTACTCACTGAAAGACATCCACTGCATAAAAAGTCAACCCCATGGAGTGGATTGTTAGATTCACCGCAGCAGAAAGGCAAATCCATGAACAAAATAACTAAAACAAGAAAGAAAAAAGTAAATACAGAGAAAATTAAGGAAGAAGTTTTCTTGTTTGGGGAAAATACAAGTTCTCCTACAGTTGAAAATAAATATACAATTTCCACTAATAGAGACATCAGGTTTGAAGACAGTGACAGTGACCACAGTAGTGGTCACATAAAAGAACTAGATACAAAAAAAGTTTCACAAAAAAGAAATCCTCCTAGGCCAATTGTACCTGACATTCCCTGGAAGGAAATCATGGAACATGAACTGGTAATTGAGTAGCATTTATATGTGTTTTTTATTTTCGATTGTGTGTGCGAAGTTGATATTCCAATCAGGGCGTTTTGTGCGTTGTTGCAATACCAATTACATTTTTTGTTTCATAAATATGTTCTTTACATTGTCTTCACTGATTAGTCTGTGTACTGTTTTTTGTTATGAATGAGTCTATTTATTGAAGTGGGACTTCCTCCATTGAACTTAATTTCACAAACAATGCTGCAGCAGTTAATAATGTACCAGACAGTTGTACGTTGGGAAAATATTTGTGTGGAATATGACATGAGGGCAAATGTTTCTAAAATGCACATTAAGAAGTCTGGCAGAACCCCTTTGTTGTGTTTAATAATTGTGTGTGTCCTGTGTTTAAACTTTATTTGTTTGCACATGTCAAGGATGTTAGGCATACTACCCGCGAGTTTATCACAACTGTTATGAAAGGTAAATTCGCTCCGGTTCCAATATGAAAGTGATATTAGCCGGATGGGCAAAACCGGCACGGCAACAATGTGTTCGGCTTTCAACATCTTGGGATACAAAACTTACCACTGGTTGGATCATTGCGAACAGCGAGGCAAAGAGTGGACACAAGTTTTAACTCACGGAGGCACAGTCGAAGATTTTCGAAAGATGCTTAATGACGTTGATGTCGTGGCAGACTCGCCTGCCGCCATATGCTGGATGGAAATCCACAAAGCCTTTCCGGATAGCAAGGCATGCGGCCCCCTGTTTATACGTTTCAAACTGCCAGCTATTTTGTAGTTGTGGCCCTGATGACCTTTCCCTGGTAAGCACCCGTTTCCTGTAAACTGTATTTTTTGGCTTGTTTTGCACTTCAGATTATATTGACAATCCGTGACGAGGATGCGTGGTATGAAAGCTGTTATTCGTACCTGCAAAATTTGGACCAAGACGTATTTGGCAAATTCTATACACGTTGTCACCCACTGGGTGGAAGTACATTGCTTTTTTACGTAGTTCTGGTAAGCAACCACATTACGTAGCGTGGCCATGGTCCAGCGTCGCTGCAAGAAGTGAAATGATGATCAGGCGAAATTTCCGGCAACATAACGTACACGTACACCAGGTAGACAAACCTACAACCCTAGCCCTAACCACAACTGATATCACAAAACGACCATTGCTTTGCAGAAAGCTCCTAAAGATAAGTTGCTGGTGTACTCTGTCAAGGAAGGTTGGAGGCCATTATGTGAATTTCTTGGGGTCGAAGTACCCGATCAACCCTTTCCTCACATGAACAAAAAAACAAAAGCGGTCGCCGAACATTTGGAACACAGTCTTATTACCCGCATGAGGAGAGAAATGTATTTTACAGTCTTTTGCCTGATTACAATTTTTACCTGTGTACTATATATCTCATTATTGTAAACCAATTGTGGTTTGTGAAAAGGCCTTGTATCGATGTACATTTTACATTCTCATATACCAC
>QXVZ01012687.1:0-11565 GCA_008931825.1 Phallusia fumigata | reverse complement strand
CATTTACCAGTATAGAATTACACAATCTTATTTTGACCTTCAAAAATCGTTTCTGACCTTGGGGTAAAGAAGGTCATCACCACACGCCCGGATGTAATGTGTTTGCCCGACAGATTTCAGTTCACGTTTGGGTAAAAAACTGATCACGCGTATTCTGACGGGTAACGGTTGTTTGATCAAGCGATGGACAAAGTATCAGAGAAGACTTTATGAAATGTTTGTTCTTTCAATATGTGCTTTTTTTAAACCGTAGCTTTAGTGTGGTAGAAAAAAAAACGATATCAAAAAAGGCTTATGCCTTTTCGGTGCAGTTAGCTTGTTATACTCGTTCCTATTGGATGGCTTGTTTTTTGCAATTTCGGCCATTTTAGAAAGTCTGTAGGATGGGTGTTTGAAACGCAGATAATATACAGTCACCATAAATACCTAAAAAGCCAAAAATCAACGACATTTCTAGGAATATCCGGCCGCAGAATAGGATGAAAACTTTTTTCAAAATTTCAAACAGTAGAAGATTCGAAAAAATTCGAAACCCAAAATTGTACAAGCAATAAAGTCACTTACAAAATGTATGCGATTACTCCGACCGCCCAAATATCCACGGATTCCGTGTACTGCTTCCCCAGCAGAATCTCTGGCGCCACGTATCCCGGTGTTCCGCAAACTGTTTTCATCGTTTCCTTGTCGTTAATGCGGGACAAACCAAAATCAGCAACCTAAAACACAAAGGGAGTAGAATAAAAGTGCATTATGGGGTATGGAAAGTGCTAAAATAAACTTGAACGTTTGTTTGTTTGTTTGTTTTTTCGTTTTCTTCTAATGGGAGAAACATTTTGCTTCAGAGTTACCTAATTCATGTTTCGTCAGAACATGGTTTACATTCTTTTTATTATGATTGAGTGTAACTTACTCTTGTCAATTTGGTTTTCGGTTGTCAAGGTTGGGCAATGCCGCTTAGTTCAGTTTAAAGTATGCCTACCAAGAGGCAAGATAAAACAAAAAAACAACATGGCGGTTACTACTTTGGCGTCTTAATGATCAAAGCTCCAATTAGTGGTTGGAAGTTCGGTAAAATTGTTTAGTCGTTCACTTGTTTTTCATTAAGCCATTTACTTGCTTTTTTGGGAGTGTCAAGATACATATAATCTTGTCTGGTTTGGTGATTCTATGATAACGAACTGTGAGAATTTGCCTTAGTTGTGGATTTTATGCGGGCTTGCGTTTAAGGCCCAGGGGGTGCCGCTCATTTTTCATCGTTGCATAATGAAAATCTTAAACGCCATTTTAACTTACAGCTTTTGTGTTGTTACTGACCAGCAACTTATGAACATGTTAACTTTACTCCATTCTAAAAGGACCTACTGGTCATGACAGAATTTGGGTGAAACGTTTGAGAGCTGACGAAAACCAGCTTCACTTTTTGGCAGTCTTATCGATTATCTGTCGTTCTGGTGGGGCATCGACCGTTTTGAAAGAAGGTTCAAGGGTAACACGACAAGATCGTTTATTTGTAGCAATTATGTCAGATCATTTGTCTGTCTTTGGGTAGTAAGGGACAATACCAGTTTTTGTTTGTCAATGATACTGCAGTTACAATTTTAGGCTTTTTAAACCGCACCGTTTTACTTTCATAGTGCAATTCCTTATCTCGAAGGCCTTGACCAAACTTCTGAATTTTGTAAGTGTTTTCGGTAATGCAAGGAACCGGCCTTAAAACCTTCAGACCGGATCAGGGCACACCTAAATAATTGTCCTGGTGGGTGTTTCGCAGGGAGTTGTATGTTATGCAATGCTAGCCAGTTGTTTTAAATACTTTTAAACACTTTAAAAATATGACATTTAAAATTGTGTGACGCTTTGCTTACAACATTGCCGGTGTTTTAATAGGTCAGTTGTCAAATTTCTGTGATTGTTTTTCTGGGTCAAACAATTTCTCGGATTTTGGGTTGACAAAAATTGGGACCGAAACACAGGCTCCAACAGAAGGGTATTTTCGGGTAAAATATTTTGACAACCAAAACTGCGGTACATTACCAGTTTATATCTCTCCTGAAACTATCCATACAAAATATGCCTATAGGTAAACTTTGACATACCTTTAGCACGGCATTGTCGCTGTCATCAGCGTAGAGAAGGTTTTCTGGTTTCAAATCACGGTGGACGATGTTTTTCGAGTGCAGGTACTGTAGTATAACATAGAGGGTAAGAAATGCGTTTATAAAATATGAAAACAAATCTTGTTGTTGTTTTGGACAAATATAAACCAATCTGATGGTTCACTCTTGACGTTCAGTTTGCGTAGGGAAAAACGTAGGTACATTGAACGAAAGGCGACAAAGGCACCTACAAATAGCACAAAAATATCACCCTAACAAAGTTTCGGGTTTGTAAAATTTCTAGTGATCGTTGGAAATTAATTTTTGTGTTGCGTAGACTGAAGGCGTTATCCTCCCTGCTGTTATTTAGTGTTTGTCGGTTCCAGTTCTGGTTCGGCCTTTGGGGTTTCCTGAGCAAGGCACTAGTGCGAAACAACTCCAACGTTGCAGAACGACGGTTTACCCAAAAAACAAGTCGGCAAGCCTGTAAATGCGCATTCACAAACCATAAAAAGAACTTCAAACCTCGCTAAGGCCGTTTTCTACACTAAGGCCGATGTTTACCAATTGTAAGTTTGTAACACGTGTCTGAGTAATTAACATTTCGAGAAGGGCAATAAACTCGTTTTCGTAACGTTCTGCTAGAAATGGTTTCGGCAAAATGTTCTCATGCATATTCATGCGTAAAAGGCCAGAATTTGTTTTTGTCTAAGTGCCCTGAATCACAAAATCGGCATTGTAACAAGCGCAATTTGCGTTTGACAGCTATCGACTCCGTTTGACAAGTTGGCTTGACCTACGATTGCCTCCAGTTTGCAATTTGCAACAAAAATGCCTGAAGCCAGCGCGGCACAATTCCGTTTCAACTGATGTATGCAGCCTGGTTGGTCTGTTGGTTAATGCATGTACCGACCCAAGTTTGTCACGAAAAGTTATTAAACTAATACAATATTTTGGTTTTTCTGAGTTTGTTTATGTTTAAGAAACTTGAATAATATTTACTAAAAGGCTGCCCCTAAAAATAAATAAAAAAGAGTGACTAAAAGACACTGCAGTGCGATTTAAACTTTACAGGTTGGTGTATAGGTTATAGTGCAACTTTATACTCGTAAGGTTCAAGTTTGGAGTCTCGTTTTGTGTGTTGTAAAAATATAAGGTTGCAAAATAGCTCCTTGGGTAAATTAGCAAGCAAGCTTATCGAAACATAATATTCAGCCGCGTTATATATAACTTATACTGGGGTTTATGTATAAACCAATTGTAACACACAGGCTGAGTGCGATTTAAAACTACCCTGGAAACTAAGTGGTCGGTCTTGTTTCGTCCCAAGGCATACAGGCCCTAATAGCTCCCAAAATCCATTTTGTTAAAAGTTTTTGTACTTTAATCCTGCATCGTTGGCGCCATTAGCAAAAATAACAGCTTCTGCTTAGCAGGTGAAAGTGCTTGGCCATTAGTCTGTGCGCTAAAGGAAAGCCGCGGCATTGGATTAATTACTCTCATGAAGGCAAGTAGCCTTTGCTGCTTAAAACGTTGATCCGGACCACTACGGGATCGATAATTCGGACTTGACATATATTGTTCGGACAGCCGCACAGAATGGTCGTTCCTTGTGTCCGGCTGATTGGCCACAACGGTGGAATTTAAATGGACGCGCACACGCAGTATCGTTACCGTGTGGGAATTGAGAAGGAATAAGGTTGGTTGGTTGGAAAAAATGAGTTACAATAGCTATGCGTTGGCTAAAAGATAAACTGCATGAATATGTTATGTTGCAATGATTCAATTTAAAATTACACGCCTTAATTGTAAGTTAAAATGCGATGGACCAATTCATATCTTCGACTACAACACCTTTTGCCCACTTTTTGACAAAACAGCGTAAATTGTTTTTCCCATTGTCACATGTTGCATTACTTCATTTCTAGCATTTAAAACGTGTTTGCAGTTTTGCACGTGGCCCCTTTAATTTCCCACTTCCGTCCTCGATGGTTTTCATGCTGTAAAATCAACAGCATTTATGGGTTGACCGACAGGCCGTTTTGGCTTGCCACTCAAATCCAACAGAACCATCGTATCAGTTTCGGCGCGTAAAAGACGAAAAAACGACTCGTATAATCCCTTCTCAAAACACGGTAATGTTGTCCGACTGCGGCGCTCTAAACACACAACCCTCGGTTACCGTATGTCGACATTAAAACCCCTGTGGACATTACACACATGTAACACGTGTACGTGGGCGCAAATACGCCGAGATTTTCTTGCTGGATTTGGATGGTTAACCACAATTGAACACTGATTGATCTTTTGTGTAAAAGATACCGACGATGCCTATGTTTTTTTTTGCGAAATATATATCTTTTTAGTAATAGCTACGGATGTGTGACTTGTATACCAAACGTTCAAGTTACAAGGTTTTATCCAATATAGAGTTTTGTTTGGTTGTATGAGGATCGGGTGAATTCTGTATCGTCTTTGATTTAGTTTAAAAAACAACATTTTTCACTTTCTGTGAACAAAAAACGTAAGCCCAAGACCAGCACCACAGCGGAAAGTTCACGAGCGTCACTGCAACTCCCAAAATCGTTAAATTGTGACGGTTAGACCCAAGTGCCGACGAGCGACAATTGCCGTAGACAATGGCATGCAATTGCCGGCAATCCGCAGAGTACATAGCGTGTAACGGGACAAAGCGACGGGCTGCATGCCTCATCAAATATGCATCAGGCAGCGCCGTGGCCGCGTCAAATACATCCGATAATGAGGCAGGAGGGGGCTTTGCCTGGGTGCGTAAATAATTAAAGACCCCATGTCAAAGAAATTCGCTCGGCGGGCCCCTGAAGGCCAAAATCCGGGGAGATGGGATTCGGCGAAGGGCTAACGAGCGCTGTGGAGCGCAAGAGGTCGATAAGAGCTGCAAATTCACGGGCTGTTGCACAATCTCGGCAAGTTGTCACCTCGAACGGAGCCTGGTTCTGGACATATTCCTTTCTGTGCTTGACAAGGTGATAAGGAACCACACGTCCATCATGCAGCGAGCTTGGTGGTGGTGTTTATCATTTATCACAGTCGTTTGTTTTTGTATCGTAAAGGGCGAGCGCTTGGTCGAATGGTCTGATGCGCTCGACCCCTATACATACATACACACATAAAAACCTGACCAGGATTCGTCTGCTGAATCCCAAAATCGAACCCCGTGAAAAATATATATCATTAATAAGCCAAAAAGAGTAGCAAATTGTGTGCGAGAGTAATTTCCGGCATGGTCAAGACTAAAGGGGCAAAAATTTTACTTGATTAGTTTTACAAAAATTACAAGCAGAATCCAAAAACAAAATATTTACGTTTACTGCCCGAATGTCGCACGCATTTCCTGTTTTCACTTTTTGTAATTTTTCGTGTGATATTGCGCAATGATGGTTTAAACAGATACCTTTATAAACTTTTTAAAACAGGGTTTTTAAAACTGACATCCATTGCGCCTCAGGTTATCGGCGAATCGGTCTTTGGTATTCGACGCTGTGTGAACCTTAACAAAACTCTTATAGGGTTCAGTGAATGTACAGCGCATATGCTGATGTACGCACGTTGCACTTGAAAGCCGAAATAAACCGTAAAAGACTTGTATCGGAACAGTATCATAAATTTGGCATGCGCAAAAGTTTGTTTCAAAACCTGACGAGTCAGATCTAAAGGCAAACAAGTGACGTTGACTGCGCGTGCAGTGTTTGGTTTGTACCGCACCTCTGCAAAAATGCGAGTTGTTGTTGTTGTAAACTTAAAACCAGACATCCTTTTTCGGAGCATCACGAATCGTTTGCCAGTCGTATAGTAATCAGTTGCAGGTAGCACGCCTTTCTCGGCCCAGACGCCGTTTAATAATGCACAGGCTTGTAAAAGCATCCACAACCAACCCACCGTTACTGCTTCCAAAATCTGCTGGACTACGTTCGCCGCGTCTCGTTCACTGTAGAAGCCCTTTTCCACAATTCTGCACAAAACAGAGGTTTGACTGTTTGTTGAAAGCCCTACTTGCTGCTGATCGGGCGATTTAGAATAATTTAAGACAAAGGGATTTCTGCAAACGCGCTAAACTTTTTGTTTTGTTAACGTTCGTAAATCGATACCAAAAATCTCAACTGAAAATAGGCAAGGAAAAAGTTGTATGGCGGCTGCACCCTTAGAATCCTTTAAAACTTCGACAAGGACCTTAAAATTTGAAGTTATCGCCAAAAAAACGTAGGTTTTCTGATTATACATATGTTGGCCTAAATTCACATCAAGAAGCGGTTATTTTTGGCAAGGTACCAGTGGAAGCCTAGTTAGTTGAACTTACAAGGTTACGAAGTTTGTTCACATAAACCTGCTTGTAGCAGTTTGTTTACGCAACAACTAAAAGATCAATAACCATGGGTGTGAATTGAGTTAGTGACACGTTTTTATTTAATCAGTAAGACGAAAATCAATTGTGTTTAGTTAAAGCCGTTTCGAACTTTCCTTTTACGGTCTGCAAGATGTTGTGCGTCGTAAAAACAAGTTTACTACTGGATTTAAAACATCTTTTAACCGACTTGGTGGAAAACTTGATTAGATAAATGTCCATTTGTGCAACACAGCTGTTTTTGAAACATTTGCCTGTGCCCAGTAATTTGTCAAATAAATTTAAAATGCTTTTTAAGATGCCACAAATAAATTTAAACAAATTAAAAATATACAACACTGTTTATAATTTTTAATGACTTGTATTTAAATTCATGCTTTGAGTGGCAAGATACACATTAGAATGGGTTAATGTCCATAATAAGTCCCCCATCAAGCTGCCTAGTTCATTGTAGTTTAGAATTATTCTTATTCCAAATTCAGTTTGTGTGTGTAAAACACAGTTTGCTGTTTTAGTTTTTACTGTGCTATAAATATCCTGAAAATAATACCAGATGCTTGGAAATAAAATGAAAAATATTGTTGCAATAAAGTTTTCTTACCTGTCAAAAAGTTCACCACCAGTGACATATTCAAGAATCAAATGAATTTGTGTATCAGACTCATAAATATCTTTCAGCTTTATCTGCAAAAATACACATCCAGTATTTTAATGATGGTATTGGTTGTCAGAATCAAGTCTCAAGGCACTGTGGAAAAATTTGAAACTATAACCTTATATTTTGGCCTTCTGTGCAGCAATCTGTATCAGAAATACAACACATTTTAACCACAGTTTTAACCAACAAACCTACGTTGTATCAAACATTTGGAACTCGTTGCCATGGACAGATAATTGAAACCATTTTTTGCTTAAGTTGTACTTACAATGTTGGGGTGTGACAAAGTGAGAAGGATTCCAATCTCTGTTTGAGCAAGTTTCTTTTGAACCTGAAAAAATATTGTAAGGTGGCAAATCCATTTCAACATGTAAGTTTTTACTTGCCTTCTTCACAATTGACTTCTTGGCAAACAATTTTCCTGTCCCTTTTTGTTCAAGAAGATACACAACTGCACTTGCCCCTCTGATGTGAACAAGTAAAACTCAATTAGGGTTTAGTGTAAAAAAAGTTGAACCAAATCAGATAATCTATGACACCAAAAACTTTTATTGCAAGCAATTTTATATGCCTCATTCTCTATGTTTTGACATAGAACAACATAAAAAATGTTGTCCTTTTTGTTGTTCGAACAAATTTAAATAAACAAAACAATTTAGATAAAATCACTCTTTAATGGTTGGTTTGAAAGATCAAGCAGTGGTAGAGATAGAGCACTCTGTTGATTAAACTTAATTCTCACAAAAATATGATGTGATTTTAAAATATTTAACACAATGTTTCTGGAGTAAATTAAATTTATAATCTGACATAAGCATATCATGTACTGTTCTAGATTTGCCAAGGTAAATTGATATAAAGCATGATTTACACTGACCTTCCAATTTCTTCCTTTACATCATACAATTCTTCCACTGGTCCTTTTCTTGAATAACCAAACCATGGTGTTGACTTTTTACTCATTTTTTTGTGTCCTGGGGGTTATTCAATATACAAAACCAACAACACAAGCTGCTGAAATAGCTGAAAAATTAGGAAATTTTTCCGGCAATTTTTTGTTGCAATCTGAATGAAAGGTGACAAACTTTACACATCAATGATAAAACATAGTTTTCGTTTATTTCCAGGCACTATAGGTTATTGATAACATATTAAAATATTATAGATCGAGTACTTAATAATAAATTACAACCATAGTGTGTGTGGAGTTATGAAAAACCATTTGAGGTTATTTGGTCACACTCCCTATTATATGTATATTTAGGCAAAGAAATCATTAAAAAATGTCACCAGAAATTTTGCCTAAAATGCATCTACATACCACTAAACTAACAATCAATGAATTAAAACTTGTGTGTGAAATACTGGATTAAAGTGTTCACAGACAATACCTTTTCTTTAAGAAAATAAAAATTGTAATTCAATTAAACTGCTGCATTAAACATTTTTTACAAGTGCACAACATGTTTGTTTCATGTTTTCACTGGCAATATGAAATTACAATGGCCACGATAGTATGCAAGCTACACTACATTGTACTTTCTTGACCAAATGCAATAACTCCTTCGCCTGTGCAAATACCCCCAATAACCTTTATCAAGAAAGTACACCAGAACCCACTACGATTGCATTGAACAAAGTCTTTTATCTTCTCGTATACCTGAAACACCTGACGATAATACAAGGTACAACCTTCGCCTTACATAACTGCACGCAAATAAAGTCTAATTTGTTTGCACAGCGCGCATTAGCAGCAACTAGCAGAGCACGAACCAAGCGACGCAGCCGTAATATTCTGTTCAGAAAAAGAAGCGTCCTTGTTGTCCCGACAGCCGAAGGATACGCCTGAATACACACAGGTCGCACTGCTTAACAGCGACACTTGGCGGATAATGCATTTTTGTTGTTTCTCACATAATTAATTTTTTGTTTGTTTTCTTGCATTTAATTGTTGGTGGATGGGAAAATGCATAAGCAAGTTACGTCCGTGCGCGATTAAGCTGTTTACTATATTTAAAGCAACCGATTGGAACGCCACAGGCTGTAGCAAAATCGCTTAAGTTCGAGAAAACCAAGAAACCAAGATCAATCATAAAATTATTAGTTTCACGATCGATATTTACACTACTATAACTACTCAGTTGGCTTGAATGTTTATGTTGTTTTTAAAAAACGATGTAGAATGTATTGTGTACTCGAAATCTGGAAAGCTGAAGTTATCATGACAAAAAATACTTACTTGGCGCAAAGGTTAATTCAAAATGGCACCATATGCGTTAGATTTGTAGATACAAAAAGTAGCAAAATTAATGATACTCATAAGAGAAAAGCCAAGCCCATTTGTAACGCTGCCAACAATCTGGAAGATTAGTTTACACATAATTTCTGCTTTTAAAAGCGTTTGCAACAATTTGCCACGACGATGATTCATTGCCCCCGGCTGTGTGGCTTATTTCTGTTGTTTAACATTTAACCAACGGCTGGCTTAGCTGCTGGTCTTGCTCGTATTTCATTTCCTTTCAAAAGAAGATCCAGGAAGCGTTTTGTTGATGTCTTTTTATGTTGCCGGGTGTAGCCTAGCTCGTTTTTATCATAGGATATCTCGAGGCCCAGCTGTTGATTTCTGTCAAGAATTCACTGCAAGCAATAGATCATTCTGAAATATTTGTGTGAATGAAGTATTTTGCTTGGCTTGAGAACAATTTTCTCACTCGGGTTATGTTTGGAATGTAAAAAAAATCGGACAAAGTTTGGTTCTTTATCCGCCGGATTAACGGCGCCTGAGGGTCTGTGTCGTGTGATACAAACGAATTGGTCCAATTTAAGTTCAGCAGGGCAAGGTAAAGCTGTATGGACTACAGATTAGCCACCATCACTGTTAGTGGTGTATCAAACCATTAGGTTGCAGGAGGAAAACGAATGAGGAGGTATGAGAGAGTATCTGATCAAGTGTTTGACTTTCTTCGATCAAAACGCCGTTTGAAGAAAGTGTTTTTACCTCAAATTTTTTGCCCTTAACAGAGTGCTGTACATTTATAAGTGAAATGCCAGCCTTCAATGTATGTGAACACTACTTTAGAATAGTAATCCAGACATGGGCCCGTTCGTAAATCTGGAGCCCGGAACAAGTACCTTCTGATCTCCCTCCTCTACAGGCCCTGTTAAAAGTTTAATTTTACTTAGCAAGTACTAAACCAAAGTGCCCGCTTTGCTATGAACACGTTTTTGTATGGTAGAAAAGTCTTGGTTTATTCATATTATTAAAAGACTGTGTGTTATTTGGCCTTGAAATCAGACAAGGAAACCAATAAAATCCTAGAAATTGTTGGACATTGGCAATGGTTAGCTTTGTATGATTGTAATTTTGGTAATTGCGTGTTGCTATTATNATCCTAGAAATTGTTGGACATTGGCAATGGTTAGCTTTGTATGATTGTAATTTTGGTAATTGCGTGTTGCTATTATGCTTTAAAGATAACAATTTACAAGCTGCTAACGAGGTTTCGTTTAAAGAAAGTACCGTAAGATCTTTATGACTGCGTGGGTCACCCAAAGAAAATGCCGCTACGTTTGTCAAAACGTTTCATCTAGCGGGTCAAAACTTCGCCGAACGATGTGAGCAAAATTGCTCTAATTTGTGATCAATGTTGCATCTAGGGACTAAGCGGTACGTTGGAAAAGGTCAAATTGACCTGGAGACTGTCCAGTAGTAGTGTTAAAGAGGTCGCTAGGGCTTTGGTCGGAGCTTACCTACAACCCTTTTCCTTTTAACACTAAAAGTAGAATAATTATGATAGCTGGAAAGCGTCCCAAGCAGTGGTGGAAATATTTCTAGCACTCACAGTCGTTTTTCTTAAAGGGACCAGCTGTTTACCTTAGTACTACAGGTTTGCATTTTCCCCGGTTAAATCACTGCGTGTGGACTGACTCAAATCATGGCATTGTACGGCTTCAGGGCCACATGTAACCCCCCTTTGGTGACCCTAACTGACTCTAAACACATTTTAAAATTTTTATGGAATAAGAGACATTTCTTGTAAGGCACATATATCACTTTTCATGGCATAGTCGCAACATATACTCTTACCAGCTTATTTTGCAATGAAATACAATTTATATCATGTAGAATTGTCTTTTAGGTCCCGCCCTCCGCAACATTTCCTTTTTTCATCTGGCCCCATGGAAAAAATAATTGCCCAACCCTGGTACAGCCGGTACGTGTATATTGACATGCTAGCGAGGCGGAACTTCGACAATTGAACCCTAGGTAACGAAAAAGGCAAACTGACGCGCAGGGTTGAGGCCGCGTAACTTCAGTCAGCTGCTGCCACCGCTTTAAGTATAATAACAAGCTTGAATAATTGAAGGTTGTAGCAGTGTCAGTGTAACTTGTCTACTGTTGTGGTAGTAGGGCCAAATACACCACTGCA
>QXVZ01012682.1:0-12000 GCA_008931825.1 Phallusia fumigata | reverse complement strand
GTTGTACAAACTAACTTCAGTCAGGTGAAAGCGCCAAAAGGAAAGCTTCACCCATTCAGCTAAGTTGCTTTTTATCATCACGTCGCTGCCAAGTGGAAATCGTTTCTGCATCTGTTTTAAATAGAAGTAGGAATACTATAAACTTGATAGTCTAAAATGGCTACATACAATTGCAAAAACCCTACCTCGCTTTGGATGACTCGCAACGGCGGTTCCAATTTATCTTGTGGACAATCAGCAGGTTTTAGTTTCAAAAGGCTTTGTTTGACTGCAAAACTAAAAAATGTAAAAACTTCTGTCTTTTATTGAAATACGTAACAGCGTTGGGACGCAAACTGAATAATGTTAGATTTGCAAATAACATATTCTCGAAGTTTCCCCTCATTCTGTTGGTAAGGGTACACAGCAGGCCTAAGAGTGCACATCCAACGAACGTCCAACCAAAATATTGCTCCAATTGTAATTTTAGTGCTGTAACTGTAGTTTGTAACTTACCTGAATTGGCCGCCAACTCTTACGTGGGCATATCCTGCTTGAAAAGTCAGAATTTTTCCAATAAAATCCTTCACCTGAATGTTTGAAAATTTGTTGGACATAATTTGTCAAGTAAATATAGATAAATATGGTAAACGAACTTACTAATTTGAAGGTTCCAAAGCTTTTTAATATTTCGCCCTCATCACCATGCATTTTTGTAATAACTTCAACATCGTAGGGAATGAAAACATAGTTACCGACCTGTAATTTATACTAAAGTTACGCTTAAATTTAAAGAAGATAGTTGGTAACAAAACCTAATCTACTCCTTCTTTCGTACTCTGACGTATTCCTAGTTTACTCCAACAACGCCAACGCTAGCTGGCAAATTGACGTATTCCTAGTTTAAAAACCTTTAGTTTTGTGTTTGAATCCGATCCGTCGGATGCTTCTGTGTCAGATACGTTGGAAAGAACGTTTTGTTTCACAGCCCATCTAAAAACAACTTTTTAGATGCAATAAAAAGTGACTTTATCATAAAAAAAAGAATATTTTGCCTTTTTCCAGAACGTGGAAAGTAGACAATGACCAATTGTTCTCCATCGGGTTTGGTATCTATCACTGTTCCAATATTACCAATGTCCTGCAAATAAAACGACATTCTGAACTAATATGCAAATCGATTAAACGGACGCAGTTGCTTCTGTCCGTAGATTTTTAGAGTCTCCTTCTACATACCGACTGCAAATCAGGTCTTTACAAGAAACCGTGTCCCTTGTTTTTTGACATTTAATTACGGGTCGAACCCAGGACGAATCCCGATCATTTTTTTTATGCTGAACATGTGTCGGTCGCCTCAGATCATTCGACCAAACGCTTTCCCGTCAGTGTGTTAATGAAGCTGCGTGTTCGGCGCCAACAATTAGAACGCAGCATTTATGGATGGCAGTACGCCTGCAAGCGGCGTAATGCCGAATTTTGATCGGCTTTAGGCATTTCCATTCAGCAAGGCGTTGGTTAAAACAATTTAGCCTGCGATAGGATTCGAACCCGCGACAGGAGTCTATCCGGGGCTGGTGCTCTACCAACTGAGCTATGCCGGCACGGTGCTGAGACTGCCGAAAGTCGCCACATCGACCTAGTATGCCACGCCTTGCTGCACATGTCAGCTTCTATTGGGGATCGTCAGGTCGACCTTACTGTTTAAATTGAGCATGCAAATATTTGATACTGCTGGGGCCTTCCCTGCAGCTTTCATGCAGGCCAACGATAACGGCACACTCGTATGTGAATCACAGTACGCCTGGCCTGCAAGAGAAACAGAGACAGACTTCTAAATGTTCCTTTTGCCGCGGTGTCTGTGATTCGACTTTTGGCAGGCATAGACTCCTGTCGTGGGTTCGAACCCCACCGAAATTGTTTTAACCAAAGCCTTGCTGAATGGAAATGCTTAAAGCCGATTATAATTCGGCATTACGCCGCTTGTAGAGCGTATTGAGGGAGAGGTGCATGAATACCACAGAAAAGTTGTTTGTTTTATTTTTGCCCTCGGGGGCGGGACAACGCCTGGATGTGTTATGCTCATAATGCGTCCAACGTCTAGCTTTAACCGCTTCATTGCCGAAAGGTTGACGATATCATAGGAAATTTTAGGTCAATTATTTTCACAGTTTTTTAAGAAATATTGCAGTGAAGTACAATGGTAAATGGTCTAATAAGGTTTAAACCGCCAAGCACATTCGCGGTCGCGCAATCATGATGGAGGTGGTTCCGTAGGTAGCCTTGTTGTCAATTTTAATTACCACGCGTAATTCGATTCCGTTCAACAGTTTGGCAAAGTGCCAACTTGAAAAGGCGTGATCAAGTTACTGTTTTGGACGCCTGGATGCCATTAAACGAAAAACAAGGTTGCATTGATAGCCGAAATGCTTTTTGTTAACACAACTCGTAATTTGACGCTGTTTTCTATTTTCCCACGACGCCCTACAATTCACTGAAAACGGGTTCTGTTGATATTGCCGACAAAAACGTATCCATTGAATTCCACTTATTTGAACCTAGTTACCTTTTTGCAACATAATTTTATGTTACTGACACAAGATTTTAGACAATAAAAACGAAAAACCACGTAAAAGTGAAAACAAGTTTACCTACATTTGCTATTAATTCGTTCCATCCAGATTGACATTTTTCAAGTACTTGTTTGAGTTGTCGCTTGTTACCTTTGAATTTCACTCTGTCACCAGGCTGTGAACAACACGAAAAATACCTCTTTACAAACTTTCCAACTGTTTCAGTTGTATATAGTTTTCCGTCTGGCTTTAATTGAAATACGTAGACTTAAATCAGTAGAAATGTGACGGAAATTTTGCATTAAGTAAACTAATAACTTAATACCATGTAGGTGACAAACTAAAAGTTAAATAAAACAAGTACGTACGGATATTTTTTCATCTTTCTGTGGGCGCAGTTTGGGAAATAGGTTGGGGTTGTTATCTTTCAACTTTCTGTAAATTCGAAAAAAATTAAAACACTTAAAAATGGCTTTTATTGGCAGTTTAAATCCTTACTCTGCGTCCTCCCTGGAGATCGAAGTAAGGCTTTCCGAAAGCTTAACAAGAAAAAACAACAGTATGAGGCAGTAATAAGAAAAAACATGCGCAACCTACATATTTTACTGTACCTCAATAAGCTTGCATTTGTAGGTTAAGTATGAATCAAGAAAGAGTTGCTGCTGTATCATCCTTTCGACAAACTCACAAATTGCAAATCACAACTGATTTTAACCAACAAACTAACAATCACTAACAAACTAATGAGATAAATCACTTTAAACACAGCCCATTGAAAGTTAGTTTTCAGTTTTTAAGTCGAATAACCTGCTTCAAGTAACACTACCTCGCTATCGAACAAACGTCCTCAGCAGTTGTTTGATACTAGTGTAGTCGATTCTTTGGCTTACAAACGCGTAATTCAATTCCCTTTGTAACTTTTTCTACAAAGTAAATATTTTGATTTTTATGCTCAAGTCAACCGGATCCTCTTCATGTTTCGAATTAATACGGGGTCAAATGGAAAATAATAAACACAGTAGAATTATAGAAACAACGCTATTGAAGGGAATTTGCCGTGACGAGGTAACCAGGCAGCACTCAGAAAGTTTATACCACACTCTCCCGCACGGCACGTAACAAGTTGCTATAGTAGCGTTTGTGATTTTTGTGTTGAATGTATGAGCACGTCCAACTATACCTCATTATGTTTTCTGGCAACCTAAAATTAAAAAACTCTTAGACTAGACCCTGAGAGGAAAGTGTAAAACTTTCCTGTAAAACTTACTTCAATCGTTGGGTTTGCTTTTGTTGGCACTACCTTGCTATAGAATACCAGGATACCAGAGTCGTTTCGTCGGCTCACCAACTAAACGTCTTCTGTGAAGTGTATCATAGCTGGTTTGTATTACACTTGGTGATTGTTATACAAACGTTCAACAATCAAAGGCTTCAACATCGGTATTTAAAGAAAAATGGTCTTTGTTCCATAGTGATGCAGTGCCAATTAAAGCAATAACGGCACACTTACAGAAATGCACGGTACGTCAGACCTGTAAAATATTACGCCGAATCAGAGCCGCCCAGATAACTGTCGGGGGTTCGAATCCCACCGCAGGCTAGATTTTATGGGGCCACGCCTTGCTGAATGCAAATGCTTGGAAGGCTGACTATGATTCGGTATAACGCCTCTAAAAAAGGGATGACGCACTCTTGGAAAATCTACGGTACATTGTGTACAAGATGCTGAAGAACTGACAGTTTCAAATGCCTTTGGACAGACGATAGTAGTGATTACTTACATATAAATGTTAGTTGTTCGATGTTCTTGATTGAGCTTGTACTAACGCGCTGTTAGGATTGGAGTACAGTTTATTAGGATTTTGTTGTAGAGAGAAATACAAGTATAAAACTGAAAGAGCTGTTCTGAGTTAATCAATAATCGGGTTTATTTCAACAAAAAAGGGGAACGATGTTAATTGTGAAAATGATGTGGGGTTTGTGGTTGTTATGACAACCGTACGCAAGGGGAAAACCGTTGTTTTACGACACACAAAAATATCTGCAAGTTGTTATAATACTCCCAAATACAACAGACAACAACAATAAAAAAGAGAACACTGTGAATGAAAATACAAACAACAATAACAAGAAATTCAAGGCATCATATCTGATTGTCAACATTGTAGCTTAAAATCACACTAATGTAAAATAATTGCGTCTCCATTCTTGACGTAACACATGTCCAGTTGTTATCTACACTGACGTCATAATCAAACAGTGTGACGTCATAAATATGATTTGACATGGTAGTTTTTTTGTTTTTTAATGCTTGATGGTGTAAATTGTTATTACGTCAAAAATACTTAACTTTGTGACGTCGCTACTACTACAATTATGACGTCACACTAAAGATCGGCTATGTCGCAAGGGCGGTAAAAAGGTAAAAAACATGTTTAGGGCAAATTCGTCCTACCCAGGTTTTCTCAGCCGGGAAACACAAAGAGAGGTTTGACGTAACTATGACGTCGCAACGGTGACGTAACAGTGTGATGACGTGAAGCGAGCGGCAAGAGTACAAGCGGTTTGATTCGAAAACGGAGAATTCGAATCCTATGTACAGAAAGGCAGTGTCGCGAAAAAAACTACGGGAAGAATAAAATCGCGGAATGACGTAATCAAAACGCGCAGTGACGTCACTATTGAAATCGAATCGAAAGAATTTACTGCACAGAAAAAAGATAAGGTATCGTCATTTTGTACACAGAGCCGTTTCAAATCGAATACTTGCAAAAACAAGCAATGACGTCAAAGATTGATGACGTCACAGCTGAGTTGAGATGTTGATGACGTCACTTTTTTCAGCAAAACTTAATGTGGAACTTTTTAACCGTTTTTTGTTTGTTGTTTAAAAACAGGACATTTATCAATTGTGGCAAATAGCGTTTTGCAGAAAAAAGAGCATTTAGGCATTTTAGGAAAATTGCAACAACAGTCAAAAATCTTGAACTTTACTTGAACAAAGAGGTTACATTATCCAAATAAGTATTACAGAATAAAAAAAAACAAAAAAACTTGCAAACACTAAGTATAGCATTTACCCAAAACTGCGACATATTAGTTTACTGTAGATAGGAGTATATAGTGTGATACGTAAAAAACGATATTGCACTACGATTATCGTTGTAGTATCGTCCGATAAACCGTATCGTAGCAGATACCAGTATATCGAATCTTTATAGAATTTATCATTTTAATCAGGAAATGACACATTAATGTATAGAATGTTTTAGAATATGAAACGAGCAGAACGGTTTTTAAAAAATGAGCGTTTCGAATCTTTTTGACTGGAAACGGATTGGTTTCCGAATCCGAAAAAGAATTAGGTAGTTGTTCACACATGAAGAATCGCAAAACAGATTCGAATACGTTTTTGATTTAATAAATGACAGATTTGATTCAAGCCGGTTTTGTTCTAATAGACTCAAATAAAAACCCGTTTCAAGGGCCCGCAACTGTTTTAAAGGATTCGAATCCTTCTAAAACAATTAGTTGCAACTAATTCGTAAATCACGAAGATTTAAACCGAATCCTAAACGAGAAATCAAATCGGACACCGGCAACCGAATTCAAAAGCAGGAACCGAATCCAATCTCAGAAATCAAAACCCGAATTGGAATCATTTGAAATCGGACACCGACAACCGGATCCGAAATCAGTACCCGGATCCAAAATTCCTCTAGTTAATCCTGGGACCGGAGCCACGTGACGTACACAAACACACGATGACGTCACACACTAAAACATCTGAACGTGACCCAAGTATGCGTTGGTGTATGTGACATCACAGTTGATAAGATTCGGAAGGGATTCGCGAAGATGTAGATACGTCTTGTAACTTACACCCGTGCTGTTCAGGTTAAGATGCTCAAGATTTGTCATCACTGAAATAAAAACAGTAAAGTTATTTATAAAAGTATGTCGATATGCTTAAAGCGGGTTACCTTACAAGCTTTGTGCAGTCAACCAGCACGACTTTGCACGCTTAAAGCGGGTTTCACAACGAGCTTCGTGCAGTCAATTTCAGCGTTTGTTGCATCCATGAATTGCACGTTAGGAAACCCGCTTTAAGCGTGCAAAGTTGTGTATGTAACAAGCGCTACGGTTAACTGCACGAAGCTCGTTAGGAAACCCACTTTACGCGTGCAAAGTCGTGTATGTAACAAGCTCTATTCTTGCATATGCATTAAAATAACGTTATTCCAAAGCAGAACCAAGTACTGACCTTCCAAGCATGCGATGCCCTCGTCTGTCACGTGGGTTTCGCATAAATTTAGGGAGTACAAATTTATGTGCGAATCGCAAAGCGCTTTCAAACCAGTGTCGTTCATCTGAAACAAAAAAATCACAGTTAGCAATGGGTTTTAAAAGAATCCTAAAAATGGCAAACGTTACTTTAAATTTATATACCCAGGTTAGGTATCTATTTAATACCGCTGTTTTCAAATTTTACGTTTTGGGGGCCTGTGGGTGAACCGATGGGTCAACTGGGGTCCATAGTTACAGTGTACAACTTTAAATATCCAGGTATCATGTGTGCAAATTTAAATTAATGTAAACAAATGTTTCTTAGTCAAAAGTAAAAATAGAAACGGCGCTATCCTTGTACAAACTGCAGGAAAATACATCACCCTTAGGGGGGCTAGAGGGTTAACCACTGGGGCTATGGGGGTCAATAGAAACTGATGACACACTACCATGACCAAATCTACCAGCCGTGAAAGTTTTATCCAAATCCACCATGCCAAAAAGTGGAGGGACAAGCAGCAGGGCAGAAAAAAAAACGAAGTAAAAACAATATTGGTCCCCTTCCAAAAGGCACAATTATCAGACAAAACATGGGTTAGTTGAAGAAACCGAAAAAAAGAATTAGGCGTTCTATTCCTACATACAGGTCTTGCACCTTTACAGCGTGACAAAATGCACTGTGATCTTACAGGAAGCTTGCTTTGAGGAANCAGAAAAAAAAACGAAGTAAAAACAATATTGGTCCCCTTCCAAAAGGCACAATTATCAGACAAAACATGGGTTAGTTGAAGAAACCGAAAAAAAGAATTAGGCGTTCTATTCCTACATACAGGTCTTGCACCTTTACAGCGTGACAAAATGCACTGTGATCTTACAGGAAGCTTGCTTTGAGGAAGTCCATCATCAGCATTGTGACGTCACAAACAATGTGCACACGTAGCTTGGTACGAAGGACTGTCACGACCGTAAACGCGATATCCTACAGCGCTTGTTATCTGCATGGCTCTTCACGCTTAAATCGGGTTTCCTAACGAGCTTCGTGCAGTCGACCATGGCGCTTGTTATCTGCATGACTTTGCACGCTTTCAAGCGGGTTTCCTAGCGAGCTTCGTGCAGTCGACCATGGCGCTTGTTACATGCATGACTTTGCACGCTTAACGCGGGTTTCCTAGCGAGCTTCGTGCAGTCGACCATGGCGCTTGTTACATGCACAACTTTGCACGCTTTCAAGCGGGTTTCCTAGCGAGCTTCGTGCGGTTAACCATAGCGCCTGTTACGTGCACGACTTTGCACGCTTAAATCGGGTTTCCTAACGAGCTTCGCGCAGTCGACCATGGCGCTTGTTACATGCATGACTTTGCAGGCTTAACGCGGGTTTCCTAGCGAGCTTCTTGCAGTCGACCATGGCGCTTGTTACATGCACAACTTTGCACGCTTTCAAGCGGGTTTCCTATCGAGCTTCGCGCAGTCGACCATGGCGCTTGTTACATGCAACACTTTGTGCGCTTAAAGCGGGTTCCCTAACGAGCTTTAAGTAGCCAAATATAGCGCTTGTTACATTTACGGCTTTGTGCGCTTAAAGTTGGTTTCCTAACAAGCTTTGTGTAGTCAACCACGCAAATTAAAAAAATTAAACGAATTTTCTTGACCAGACGGGGGAACAAACCGGCGTTAGACAGAAAAAAACAACATTATGTGTTCTCTTATAAAAGAAAACAAGAATAAGTTGCTATGTCCAATCAGCACGGGTGTCTCAAAACGGACCCAAAACTTGCATTAAATGATTCATTCCACTTACGTTGGTGGCCCACAGGTTAAGATGTTTCAGGTTTGGGAGAAGGATGAGGAGATCCCCTATGTTTGAAGTAACATGGGTGAAACTTAGATCCAGCTTTTCCAGATTCCCCCACGAGCCTGTGCTCAGCAATGTGGTAAGATCTTCATCCTATGANCGCGATATCCTACAGCGCTTGTTATCTGCATGACTCTTCACGCTTAAATCGGGTTTCCTAACGAGCTTCGTGCAGTCGACCATGGCGCTTGTTACATGCACAACTTTGCACGCTTTCAAGCGGGTTTCCTAGCGAGCTTCGTGCAGTCGACCATGGCGTTTGTTACATGCACAACTTTGCACGCTTTCAAGCGGGTTTGCTAGCGAGCTTCGTGGAGTCGACCATGGCGCTTGTTACATGCACAACTTTTACGCCTACAAGGGGTTTCCTAGCGAGCTTCGTGCAGTCGACCATGGCGCTTGTTACATGCACAACTTTGCACGCTTAAAGCGGGTTTCCTAACGAGTTTAGTGCAGTCGACCATGGCGCTTGTTACATGCACAACTTTGCACGCTTTCAAGCGGGTTTCCTATCGAGCTTCGCGCAGTCGACCATGGCGCTTGTTACATGCAACACTTTGTGCGCTTAAAGCGGGTTCCCTAACGAGCTTTAAGTAGCCAAATATAGCGCTTGTTACATTTACGGCTTTGTGCGCTTAAAGTTGGTTTCCTAACAAGCTTTGTGTAGTCAACCACGCAAATTAAAAAAATTAAACGAATTTTCTTGACCAGACGGGGGAACAAACCGGCGTTAGACAGAAAAAAACAACATTATGTGTTCTCTTATAAAAGAAAACAAGAATAAGTTGCTATGTCCAATCAGCACGGGTGTCTCAAAACGGACCCAAAACTTGCATTAAATGATTCATTCCACTTACGTTGGTGGCCCACAGGTTAAGATGTTTCAGGTTTGGGAGAAGGATGAGGAGATCCCCTATGTTTGAAGTAACATGGGTGAAACTTAGATCCAGCTTTTCCAGATTCCCCCACGAGCCTGTGCTCAGCAATGTGGTAAGATCTTCATCCTATGAACAAGTTTGTGTGTCAGAATGAGGTTTTGAAGTAACTGATTTTTTTTAGCTGTGTGGATGCACAAACCAGACCAACCCAACCTTTAGGTTAGTGGCCCCTTTTTTTGATATAAGCCCCCATTTTGCGTATTTTGTCACTTTTCATTTCTCGCCTATTAGACAAGAAGTGGTATAAAGTAATTTTAAAAGGTTTGGAACCACTGGTTAACCTTAAAGAAATACTACAAAAAACAACATTATAGTTAATTTCTGCATTCCTTCAAATTAGGGTTAAATTCAAAATTTTGTGTAAAATACACAATTTACCAAAGAAGTATGTGTTAAGTGGCAAAAGATGCAAAAATATGTGCAACTTTTTGTAAACCAAAAATATGTTGGATACGGACGTCACAATAAACATTTTGACGTCACAATACGTCATTGCCTGTTTTTCACAACCATCAAGACACGATTAGCAAAATTTCGAATTTGCATGTGCGTAAAACACAAACGCTCTTGCTGACATAACATTTTTCCTCCATCACCCAATTCTGTTTAGACCAAATGCCAGTTTTTCAAAGTTTACCAAAATCTCATTTATTACTGTGAAGATAAAAGTCAGTTCTTGTGCTCAAAACGTTTTCTACGTTTGGACAAACGCTGTTGTCATCATCAGAAGTAAAACGTAGAAAATGTTTTACACAAAAGTACTTGTAGGCTATCTTTTGATTGCGACTTTTTAAAACTGTGTATTGTGTACCAAAACGATCTTTTCTACTATCTCTGTCATACTCAATATAAAACAGTGCTATTTTGATCTAATTACCCACCAGCTACCCTGTCATTAGCCATGAAAATTGCTGTAAAATGAAGTGCCGCACAATTTTAGCATCAATGCTGAAAACACTAAGTCTTACCGTTGAGTTAGGAGCCAATGTGAACTCGTTGGGTCCGTCGTTTTGCGTGAAAACGGATAACAGAGTACGCAGATCTTCGTAGGCTTGGTTTCCCAGTGGGGTACATCGCAATGTTGACACAACTTGTAATTGTTCCAGCTCGTTTGCCAGTTTTCCGAACTGTAGCATGTCGCGCAGCACCTGAATACAGATTATGACGTCATAACGGATAGTCGTGACGTAATACGGAACCGTTTATGACGTGTTGAGGGCAAAAGGAGTTACAAAGGAAGTGTTTTGTAGCGTCACAAGAAAAGGTGACAGTTACGTCACAATTAAAGGTGTTTGTGACGTCACACGGAAAGATGATTGTTACATCACAAGTAAAGGTGTGTATGACGTCATACCGGAAGATGACGTAGGAAAGGTGGGTTCACAAAGAATGTTGCTTGTGACGTCAGCTGAGCTATTGTTTGTGACGCACACAACGTCAATGTTGTGACGCACATGTTTACGACATAATACGAGGAAACCTAATTCGTCACATGTCGATGTTTTTGCTTTTGGACAAAAAGCATTTATGAGGTCGTGACAAGATCCTGATTATTGTGAAAAAATACAATGACGATTTAAGACTAGGGTTTCCCATGCGGGAACTTCATGAATAAAACTGGGGGAATTTCCACTTTATATTAAAGTTATTCGTGATAAGTGTGGTATTACTTTTTAGATAGACCAGTGGTTCAAAATCTTTTAATATTACTTTATATCACTTCTTGTCCAGTAGAAAGAAACGAAAAGTTCCAAAATAAGCAAAGTGGGGTCAAAAATGGTTTGGAATCACTGATTTAAAGGGAGTTTTCCAGATGTATTTGTGCGAAAAACTCTTTTTAGCTCACCTGTATCATGACAGGGCTTTCTCGCAATGCTAACATGATGATGACTTGTAGTTCAGAGCTCGCTAACATGGAGAGAAACTTCTTCATTTTGCCCGCCTGGATCCCTGGCTTCATCAGTGCTTCAACCTTTAAAAGAAACAGATGCTCAGAATTTTCTGTTTTAGGCAAACTCATTTTTTTATTTGTGATTTATATCCAAAGTCTGATTTAGGCCAACACAGTTTTTTAGTTAAAAATTCGGCTTTTTTCGGTTTAATCGACTTTAAAATTAGGCTTTTTTGGTGAAAATGTGAACAAAAAATGGGTTTTTTAAACACTCGTCAGATAAACTACTCTACAAATATATCGTTTTTTTGTGTTTCAAAGATATGCCTGTCATCGTTCGCAATGGTTAACAATTTCGTAGAAAACTCTGGAAACACTGTTTTAACACGTGTTTTGGTTTTTAGTAAAAATGCAAAAGTACACAAAAAATTGATAAAAATACAAAATTGCAACAAAAAGTTTTTGGAAACACCGTTATGGTAA
>QXVZ01012677.1:0-18970 GCA_008931825.1 Phallusia fumigata | reverse complement strand
CACCACGACCATCTTAAGAGTCGGCTTACATGACTGAGAAAATTGGAGGACCATTGGTCCACGTGTATGGCGCGTCAATATAAACGTTTCTGCTTGTTGCAGGCGTATTAACATTTATAAACTTTTAGGTTTAATGGTCATGTGCGCCACGGGCTCAAAAAATCATTCGCCCTTATGTATACTCTCCTCCAATTACGCCAATATATTTGCTGA
Source organism: Phallusia fumigata (assembly GCA_008931825.1). Taxonomy (NCBI): domain Eukaryota; kingdom Metazoa; phylum Chordata; class Ascidiacea; order Phlebobranchia; family Ascidiidae; genus Phallusia; species Phallusia fumigata. The sequence goes on along the minus strand of QXVZ01012677.1, from coordinate 18,757 downwards.
GTACAGAAAAAAAAGCTTTTTTGGGCGGTTACGTTTATAATAGACCAAACACAAACTTTACTATTTATTCAAATAATATTCAACTATTTAGTCACTTAAGACCTTAAAATGACTGTTTAACTACAGAGCGATCCTATTTGACCGCGAAAGCTCTTAAATTGTTTTTGTAATCTCAATAACCTCAAAACGTTGCGCACTTAATTTTGACTATGTGAATATTTGGTTGTACTGCCCTTACCGTTTTCCATTACCAAGATGAATCATCGTCTTCGGAAATTTATGGAAGTGTTAACTAAAGTGTCAGAATTCAGTAACCAGAGTTCGAAAACTCGATTTGTTGTACATTTGTTTTCCGCAGATGCTGGTTAGCGCCCGGAACAAGCGTCTTTTATGGTTCTGTGTTCATTCCTTTGAGTCTGGCGCTTGCCATTAACCTCGCTACAGGCGTCATCGTCAGTGCGTCAACGCTTAAAGCAAAAAACATGCAGAAGCGCAAACAACACTGGGGACACGACGACCTTATGCGGGCTGTCAGATCTCTACTTCTCTTGATGACTTTGTTTGGAATAACGTGGATTCTGGCTCTTTTTACAGGTGCATTACATCTTTTTATTTGCCTTTGGCAGGTATGCTCAAGGTTGAGTGTGTGTGTTAATGACACACTGCCGCTGGTAAACGACACAGATGCGTATATTGTGTTGTAAAAACGTTGGGTACAGGTAATTAGTCTAACGGTAACATTGTGGCTTGTAAAATCAGGATTCGTATTAACATCGCTTTGATTCTCTCTAAAATATAGGGTACGGAAATCAGGCATGACGTAAACCAGAATCATGACAAATAAATCTAAGTGAAACCGGAAACTTGGCCAACTGGTCTTGCTTTACAGGCGGGCGCAGGGGTTTCGTTCACAGCAAAGTAATACTAATATGGGCCTACAAAGTATTCCGAAACAGAATTGTTTTTGCATAAAATTTTCCGAATTTTTTCTCTCTTGTAGGTCGAAATACTGTTATCTGTTATAGCATTAGTATCAATTACCAACGTAAAATTTATTGAGTATTTGTCATTTCAAATACTTTCGCCAGTTCTAGTTGTCGTTTAAATTCGTGCTGTTCATTTTTATATCAATTGATTTGTTTTTTAGGGCTCGATAACACAGGTACCTCGTTGGTGTTCATGTATTTGCACAGCGTGGTGAACGGTCTGCAGGGGCTGTTGATTTTTTTCATTTACGTGTTCATGAACAGCCAGCTCCCGGCAAAGATGTTTCCCAGCAAAGAGCAATAAAAGTCAAGCAAAGGAGCAATGCAAAAGCCTAGGAATCGATGTGATGGAGCCAAAGTCCAGGGACTAACCCATTCTAGACTTTATGTGTGTTATATTTGTTTCACATATCGCTTGCAACATTACAAGTTCACAAGGTACTTTTTCAGGACTCAGGCAATGGGGAGAATTCTTTTTGTCTTGATTTTGGTTTAATATTTAACAAAAATATGTTTGTAATATGTAATTTGTAATTAGTATCTACAATCGATTGTTTTCTGAATGCTCATGCGAACATCTTGTACAAACGTGTCTTGAGGCTGTTTACACTGTACTGAATTTTTTACTCAATTTTGTACAGCTTTTATTTTTATTTCTGTTTTTCAATCAGCGCGTGTACAACTATTACTAGCTTTAGCATCGAAAGGCGCCAATACATGACAACAGCGTTAGAAACATAACCCAGAACTTCCCACAAAAGGGACGCGAGTGCACCAATTTCTCACACATGGTCGCCATCGCCGTCTTTATGAGCATTTGCCTTTGTGTAATGTTTAAAGTTTTCTAACAGTGTCATGCAAAAACTGCGCAAAATAAACTACTTTAAAAATGGTATGTTTTTACCTGCTTTTTTCCATCAAAGGTTAAGGGTCGCAGAAAAGTTTTGACAGCTTCGGAATAGGGCCTAGTAGTTTCGGGTATCGATATTAACTTTGCCAAACAAACTCAAGAACCCTAGCCAACTGGGTCTTTTTTTTCTACAGTCTATTAACACTTTAGATATTACAAAACATACGTGCTGCAACAATTCCCAAACACCTAATTTTTCACAATACAAAACAACTGGTACAGCCCAGTAATTTCGCCACCGATCAGCAAGGCGCAGAAGAAGAATGACTCCTTTTCGTTCGCCACCTGCACGTGCTTTTGCGCTAGAGGCAGTCGCCCAATCACAAACAAGCACCTTTCACATCCGGGAGCATAAGGTCAATCAGGCGAAAAGTGCGACGACAGAACAGTGCAGAAAAAGGAATATAAAGTGAATGAAAAATAATGTGAACGAGGCGATGTGAAAAAAACAAATAATACCCATAAGTGGTATACAAAGGAAATTGAACACTACATAAAATATATAATGCGGTGATGTGAAAATATTATGGTGAAATTAATTTAATTGCTTAGGTGTACGTGAACGAAATTCAAACTTTACATGGTTGTGAAAGAAAATAAAATAAAACTAACGCATTAATCGCTGCAATACTGTTATTAAGACAAAGTTAATCAAGTCTCAAACCGCCGAAAGCGTTAAACATAAATGCTTATAAACCCTTTACATCACGTTACTGCCAGGCATAATACTTGCAATGAGGTAATGTGTCTCGCAGTAACGCTAGTATTCATGATCTCAAAAAGCACCTCCTTACAAAACTTGCGAGCTTGATTCATTACTGTTTTGTTTGCTAAGCAAATAAGTCTAAGCAATAAGTAACAAAAGAATTTAATCAATCAATAACCACTATGGCAGAATGACGAATTTGGGCTTTTTGAAAACGGCATGCGGTGTAGAATAAGGCATGGCTCCATTGCGTTTTTAAAGTGGTGAGTGCATTCAGCAGTCATATTCAAAAGCGTACTAATATGTGGCGTGTAAATATTTTTTTAAATGGTTTCGAACGGTGGGCGTTCCAGACGCGGTTTGCTCTAAGGCATCATGTGTGTACTACCAATGGAATTGCAAGCTTATAGATATTTTTAGCGGAAATTATAATTATTGAAATTCGTGTCATTATATTAATGTTGGCTGTTCCTATAGATTCTGTTGTGAAACTAGGGTTTTGTCGAACGACTTTTGTTAAATTAAAATGGCCTCTGCATCGCCATCGACAAGTCGTGATCAAGAATCCGGTTCGATGGCGGATTCCGAAAAAAAAGAACCTCGCACACTGGCAAAGTTTTTTGGTGTTTGTGAAAACACACTCGGACTGTTCGATGTGGTATTTTTTGTTACTGGGTTCGCGGTACCAGCCATTGATGACGGTGTTAAGATAAGCATGTTCTACACGGTTTTCGGCATGTTTGGAGCAAGTGCTGCCAACAGCGACCTTCGTAAGTTTTTTTCATTGTTGTTACGCTAATGGTAAATGCTACTGAAACTGCTTAATGGTGCAGCAGGGTGTTTTGGTTTAAATTTGGAAATTGAGTACCCACCCAAACGATGTACCCATTTCAGCAGTTAATAATGAAGAGGTTTGGAAATTTTTAAACCAACTTAACGTCTCATGCATTCTGTTTTCGCAAAAAATTCATTAAATTTTGTGATTTTGATAACATTTTCGACTTTGTTAGTAAACAACTCTTGTAAGTAAAAGTTGTTGTGTTACTCCGCCTAACCTTGGTTCTTCCATTTAGACATTTCTTTGGAAACCCAGAAATACTTCTTTTGGGTTATTACAGCGTACCTTATCTTGAGTGCGCTGTCCTGGATTTTGAACAGTTGTAACTGTCCTAAAACGGCAGCTGGTTTCGAATTTTTATCAGGTAAACGCTTACACGCGCTATAGCCGCATGTAGATACCACGCATAAACCCTTATAGTCACCATTATTGCACTAATAATCGTAATTTAAACTTGACCAATCAAAAAGCCCCCTTCGCGGAAATTCCCTTTTCCGCACCTGCACATAAACCGATGATTTCCGGTCTCTCGCCACTAGTGTAATTTAACGTTGGTCTGGTTACGAGCTATACAAACTAGCGAATTAACCTTACCTTCGACACTTGGATAGCAATGAACTTGAAAGCCAAACTGCGGCATTTTGATAGGTAACTGTAAATAGTTTACACGTGAACTCTACAAACGCCTACGATCTTAACTTGTCCACACATTATAGATAACAAAGTAGATTTGATTGTTTTATTTGTGCGCCACTGTCCAACTACATAAAAAAAGCGTTACATGACTATACAACCCCAAATGGTTCTTGGATCGTCCTGAAGTGGCAAAGTTGTGCAAATTTCACGTACTTAAACGTAACAGTGAAGCTATGCCTCAAACACAAAATCAGAGAAAAGTTTAACAAACAATAAATTACCGGAAATACAAATGGATTCGAGTTGTATTGTAAACAAACACAAGTAAATAAAATGAATGAATCTAACACGTACACTCTAATAAAGGTGAACCATTGACAATTAACACATCAAGGCACAACACAAGATTAAGTATTAGTGTGCCTGCGGGCCCTAATTGGAATGCTGATTATTTGCTATTGCGCCATAAGCACACAAGGTTCGAATTAAAATACCAATTACAACACAGGGTTTAATATGAGTGCAACAATAGAAATCGTTAACATTTTTGTTAGTATGTTTTAGAGACTGACGATGCCCACTCAGGTGAAATATATATCTTTTTTTAACGAACAGCCATTGACTGATTAGCTTCACTGTTATCATTTGAATCGAGTTTACACAGTGATCGTCAATGTGCAGATGCCTACTATTGGAGAGACAGATTCTGTGAGAACCATTTTGAGTTACTTAAACGTATTGTTTAGGTTTGGTGATGGTAGGCTGCATATTTGCGTATGCGGTTTTTGAAGACAATAACAAAAGCGACATCAGCCTCCCGCTAATGCTGGAATTTTTATCCGGAATGTGTTCTCTTTTTAGTGCCGTGTGCGCGTGGGCGACGGTAAGTCAACTATAATTATGCTATGCTTCGTCGCCTTAAAAGTGAGAAAAACTTGATTCAGTCAAAAGACCAACCAATGACTAACCAACAATAATGAAAGTTGCTAAAAAGGCTATAGGCTTTGTTTTAACTTACAGCCAAGACGTTAACTAGGTAACAAGGCAACCAATGTTTGTTTTTTTAAATAAAGAGCGTTAAGTTACCTCCCAGTTGTTGACAGAGATATGATGGAAAAGAAGAAATAGATACGATTGCAAAATACATGAAACTTCGGAGATCAAACTGGGATTGTGCGACTTTCGTTGTTCTGGTTTTTCCCTTTATTTTTGTCCCAATTGGTTTCGAAAAACGCCATTGGTTTCACAACCACACTGCTGTATATATAACAGGTGGGTATATCATGACAATTAAGCTAAAAAAACGACAGGCTTGTACTCAGCAAATTTTTTTTCAAAAAAGGTTGTTTTTTCGTGGTTAGACATGTTTTGGATGATTTTGTTTGGTTTTTGCAAGAAAAATATGAACTTTTCTAGTATTGTTTTAATGAACAGGGACATTACATGAACATTAAGCAGAAAAGTATTAAAAAATATTTGTAGCATTATTGATCGCCCATTCGTGGTTCTCCAATTGTGCGTCGAGATGCCCTGATGCGAGAAATTCTTATCGCTTGATTAAATTATTATGCATCGAAAAGGCAACCGACTTTTCCAAAGTTTGTCTAACACTTTGGTAATCCATAAAATATTTGGGGCCTTCAAAACTTGTGTCTGGCTCCGCCGCTGCTTGTTTTTTACTTTTCTCTTCAAAACTGCATGATTGAATAAATACACTAGTTTACGCGATATATACATATCTGTCTTTATTTCATAGGCCATAACACCGACGCAATAAGTGTATTTTTCGGAATGGGTCTTGCTGCGTTCGCCGTTACGATTGCAGCAATACTTGCTTACATTCCATGCTTTTGTTTGAGATTCAAATGTAATTGCTGTATATTGACATTCAGAATGTTGGCTTTTGGGGCAGGTAAGTTTTCATAAAAAACATTTTTTACAGGTATAACATTTTTAAATTCGCAGTGATCATAGGAGTTGTTTTAAAAAAGATGATTAGTTGACAATTCATTCCCTATACTGTTTCTCTAACGGTAACGTGTTTGTTGATTAAACACACTTCTCGCCTATTTCTAACATGGAATTGCAAAATGTAATCGAAATGCTATTGTATTTGCAGCCTCGTTGTATACTTTTGCTATTTTGGCAATCACATTTGACACATACAGAAACATTGACGTCGNTTGCAGCCTCGTTGTATACTTTTGCTATTTTGGCAATCACATTTGACACATACAGAAACATTGACGTCGGGTTAAAAGGAGCTGTGGCGCTTTCTTATGGTTGGCTTACCGTTCTATTTTATGTTATGGCCTTAAGTCCACAATTTGTTCTCATTCTGCACACCAAATTTCCAAAAGAAGCAAGGGTCGACCTTTTGCGGTACCTTGCTTATGTACTGGAGTTTGGACTTCTCATCGCTGTTTTCTTTGTTCCCATTCAGCGCCACGAGGAACCAATCAGCATGCTTTACAATCAGTTTGGCATAAAACCTTGCAACACCTCTTCTATAAATAGTAAGTTCAAGTTATTATGTCAAGTCTGGGACAAAGATTCTCGTGAAAATATCCACCCTTTTTTACACAATTTTAACCCGATTTTGATGTGTTTTTACTAGATTTGGTGAGCCCCGCAACCACCCCTTTTAGTTTTTAATAATTTGTTAAAACACTAGATTTTTACATTTACAGTTTAGCTGAGCACATTATATCTAACTGTATCATTTTCGCGAAGATATGATATTGCTCTTTTGTTTTACAAAACAAGTGTTTATGCACAACGTTAGTAGCTACAGTGGAGAAACGGTTTTGCTTTAATAGGCATCAACATGCACTTACATTTGCTTGCAGATATTAAAAACGAAGCGAAACAATGGATTGAAACTGTGGGAATTACATTTTTGGTATCGCGATTTTTGCTGATTGTCGTCGGTTTTTGCATTGCAAGCTATAAAGAAAACGACCAAAACTCACCTGTAAGTTTTATAACATTTGTCACATGGCAGTTTATGACCATTTTCAGTGCTAACGTCTAAAACTCCAGGACTTAGCAAGTTAAAAACTGCAGCTGCGCTCGGTACAACATTAACCCATTACGAATAGTTTTTTAAAAATGCAGGCGCGCTTGGTGATTTGCTTGGTACTGCAAATACCGCAGGTAACCCATTATGATCGAGACTAAGTCGCAATTCTAGCTTATAACACTGACGGTTATAGAGCTATTGGGGAATGGGTTTAGATTTAAGATCGTTGCACGAGGCTTTCCGACACTTGGTGTCACTCCCGACGTCGGGCCACAGTGAAGTGAAGTCTCATATGTTCCTACAACACTTAGCACGAGCGATTACGCTTTTTTTTCGAATTGATAAACATCGCCCACCTCTATCTCCGCCATACAACCTCCCACTTGATTTTGATTCGCCATGATTTTGATTCGCCACAGTAACAAAACATTTATTATGGTGTTAGGTGGATGCAACCAGAAAGTTGTAATTGTTCGTCTGAAACCAGCATACCCCGACCAATTACAACCGATTAAGATGCCTGATGTATTTTTTTTTTTTTTTTTCACGGGGTTCGAACCCGGGACGATCCCGCGAACTAATCCCGATCAGTTTTTTTATGTCTGTATATGGGTCGAGCGCCCCAGACCATTCGACCAAGTGATGTAACCTGTCTTGGTAAAACACCTCGGCACCAGCGCCATCATTTGTTCAAACGCGCACTGGTCGAGTGATTCAACCCCCCTGTTCTTTTGTTAAGTTCGCTTTCGAAGGGGGGTATTACATGCCGTAAGCAACATTGCGAAACATCGCATACCTGAATGCTGTGTTAAGTGCGAGAAGAAATATAACAATTTGATCGCAATATTAAAAGCATTAATAGAACAGTGTCTGTTGCACGTTCAAAACGTTTTAAATTTAGGTATTGGTAGAAGGTATTAGTTTAAGGTATTAGTAGAACAATGTCTTTTGCGTGCAAAAAAATTCACTGTTAGAGATTGAATTTTGGATCTCAATGTTTGGGCGTAACACGTGTTATAATGTACCACTGCGTATTAGGGGTATCTTTGCCACAAACCAAAATGACGGAGTATGTGGTTCATTTTATTACCTTTCAATTCATTATTTTCAAAGCAAAATCTCGGCTGTTTCAAGTTCTAGCTGTAAAATGTGCCTAAATGCCATAATAGAGGATACCAAGCTAAAGTATAGCCACGCACGTTTTAAAACATAAATAAACACATCAAGTCAAGTTTCACGTCCCCAAATAAAAAAGTTTCAATTGCATGAGAATGAGAAGTAATGTAAATCTTATTTTGTAAATCAGAATGGTGCAAGCCTAAATTGGCATCTTCAGTTCCTTATTCGAATAAATGTGATTAGATTCTGTAATTTTTTATTCTGTCTGCATTCCATACTGCTCTTTCAAAGAATATACTGTTGTAAAACTGTCAAAATGTTTCATGACCAAGTTATAAAACACACTGGACCGTGCAGGACACAAAAACAACTGAACATAAGGCACAGGTATAATTTCAACTGTGGAGGGCGGAGGTCAGAAGTTGTGACATATGTTACCGGTAGTTTTGGGGTCATCCCCTACTGTGCCTGGACAACATTTTATTATATTTATACTATTGATTTTAAGGTTCCACGGCAACCAAACGAAGAACAAGATTTAAGCTTACAAGATAGAAGTACTTCATGCTGTCTGCTGGTAGCTCCCATTTGTAAACTGCCTTTGGGTATGTTTTAGGCGTGTACTTGCTTAAGCAATGTTTATAGCCATTCAGGTGTGACACATACGGGCATAAACCAGTCTCAAAGAACTGTTACCAGCAAAAGTATATTCTAAGTCTAATGTCCATTTCAGCTTCTTCAATAATCAAGCGCAAATTTAAGTTTAATGTGGTATAACGACGTTTTTCCAAGCGTTGACTAGCTTTTACTGACTTGATCTACGCAGTTAAATGTTTTTTTTTGGTTTGCACACAGTGATACTGCTTTCAATTTTCATCGGGAATTTCTGGGATCATTTTAACTCCACTGAAAACGACATGACCATGGTATTGGTTTGTTTGCTTGGAGCTACATTTGCTTTACTTTTGGGAGCTGTGACGGAAATAATTAGACAGGTATAGCTTTATAAGTTGATGGTAAATGTTGCGTTTTACTTTTCTTGATATTGCCCACCAGTTTGTTTTCTTACAGCTACCAGTGTTTTGTATCAAACAACCTAAAGAGCCCAATAACACACTTTGGCTACCAAATCAGGCTTCATTACCGCTATAGCAGGCATTTGTGTCTTAATTACAGATGTCTTATTACAACAACAACAACTTTTTGTGAGTGTTAAGATTTCTGAACGAAATTAATTATCTCGGGTTTGCAATAATCATGAGAAACGACTCGGTGTCGTCGCTGGATTCGAGTTAAAAAAATGTTTCCAAAACGTTTCGGGTGCCGTTTAACACGATAAGGAGTTTTATCATAATTCAGTGTTTAAAAACAATAAATACATGCAAAAACAGTATTTGGAAAAAACAAATGTACGTGAGTGTAAAAATAGACGTAATATAAAAACGATAGGAATACACTGTTAAACTCATGCAGCTGATTAAATACTCAAACAACCATAAGATCTCTGGGTTAAAAGCGGCCCACCGGGAAACGGTCAGAAGAGTGATATCCTGAAAAAGGGTTTTATTATGCGCGTTGAGTTGTACACATTTTACATGATAGCATAAACATTACCTATGTTTTTGCAGGTTTGCCATCGTACATCTTGCTGCATCGGTTGCCAGGTAATAAAAACACGTAATATATTTTCATGTAGAAAATAGTGGACCGCCTAAAAATACTCCAAAACTACAATACTTTGTTGTCCCACGATTATATAAAGGCAATTTGTTAAGATTTCATCTGGTTTGTTATTGTCTGGAATATCATCAAAGAAAATACGCTTTTTTTACAGAAGAAAATAAAGGAGAAATATACCAAACTGATCGCAATATTAAAAGTATTAGTAGAACAGTGTCTATTGCACGTTCAAAACATATTTTGCGTTTTTTGATGTAAATTTTTTACCTAAACAAGTTGGATTTGAATGTAAGATTACAAAATCGTTTAGTACTGTAAGCAACTATTTAAGAAGTAACTTATACATGCGTTGGTCGTTGCTTTTAGAAATTTTATTTGATTTAAATTAACGAGATGCCAAAGTGAAACCGGCTTGTGGTCTCTTAATTCCTGGCTTCAGTGGTGAACCGTAATTTCAGGGTTCGTGCCGTTTCTGGATTAGGAAGGCAGCTTTAGTGTAAAAGACGGCACTATATAAGCTTAGGCATAAGGGGTTAATTGAGGTTAACACCGCAACCTAAAAGATATAAATTCCTAAAGCTGCCAAAATAATTTCGTAACACTAGCTTTACTGACTTATAATAAATGATCTTGTGGTTTTTGAAGACGTTTGTAAAAATATATTGTTCCTGTACATGGGGAATGTTATTTTTCAAGGACAGGCAACTTGATGACGAACCACCATGTTGCAGTTGCTCACCATTTGACTGGTTTAGTTTGGTTGAGGTAAATTGCTTTTTTGTGTTTTTTCCACTTTTTCAATATGATACAAAGTTACGGGAGGGTAATAAATGTAGTTTTCGTGTCCGTGCAGTTTTTTTTTATTATACATTGAACTGTCAATATAAGCCCTGATATTTTAATAATCCGCTTCATTAAGAGGAAAATTTTTCCAAAATGTTTTGTCGCATTTTATAATTCCACATGGATTGTAAAATCTTTAGGATCACGAAACACGCACTTGAAAAGCAGCTTAATTAAAACCCAACTTCAAGAGAGTGTGTATATATGCAATAAATACAGCTATAATGACATTAACAACGGTTTGTTAAACGTTTGCTTTATGATGTATTTACAATACACAAGCTTTGTGCAGTTATGTAGTTGATAAAACTTGGAAAAAAAAATTTATTTGGTTGTTCAAAATAATGCCAACCCATTTTCACTTTTTTAGAACATTGAATCGTTTAGCTCAAAACTAAGCAAATATATGTTTGGAGCCGTAACGCTAGTGGATGTTGTTGCTGCACTGTTCCTTGTTTTGGGCTTTTGTTTTGAACTTGGTGCAATATTGTTGCCCGGTTGGAAAGTAAACAATCCAACACATCTATACCAGGTTTTTGGTAAGTTTTTTCTTACTAAAGTGTGTAGAGCAGAAGTGTCCAAAGTGCGACCCGAGGGCCAAATGCGCACTTCACGTGGCCCGCGACTGTACACATGGTCGGCTAGAGTTTGGATTAACCTTTTGGGTAAAAGCGACTTACGACTTTACGCAAAAGCTTTTCATGGAACTTTTTTTACCGGCAAAAGTACATGGTACTAACGCAACACAGATCCCATAAGGCTGATGAGATCGTTGTGCGGGCGTGTTTTCGCGCACTAATTTATGTTTAAAACATTAATAAACTGTGGGTGTCTTGACATAAATGAAATTGACCCTCGTAAATAAAGTTTGGACATTCCTGATGTGAAGTCATTCTTTTTCGCTTTAAATGTGTACAAGTGATTTAGAGATAACATATTTTTGCAGATAACCAATGCCACTCTCTCCAAGCTTTTTCAATTCTAGTATTGTTTATCTCGGTTGTGTGCTTTGGTATGTCAGTCGTGTTTGGCTTCCTGCAGTTCATTGCATGCGTTATCCATAAACCGTACGTCGACAATATCGAAAAATGCGGACTTTGTAGAATCAGTCGCGGAATTTGTTTCCTTGTCAGAATCTTCTGTTTACTCGGAGGTGAGTGACCATCATGCAAAAGTTACTACCTATTGCCAAACTGAATCGTTGCAAGGTAATATGGTCAAATTTAAATAGTTTATATTTAATGACAAATTTTGGCACTGCTGGGTATCCGATCTTAGTTAAAGCCTAGTAATTTTGATCCTGGCCGTATTTATTACATTAACTTTTTGGTAAATTACCGCACTTCTTAATTTTCAGCTTTTGAAGTAAAGGATAAGTGTTAAAATTTATGTCGTATTGCCATTGAATTCTAAATACTCTGATGTTTGGGAAGGTTTGGGTGAAACCGTTTTTGTTGTCATGAACATTATCTTGATTTGTCATGATATTACATTCACCACAGGCAGTTTCTTGTATGCAGGTGGCTCGTTTATTTTCGCAACTGCGGCTCTTATTCTGGACATAGAAACTGGAGTGGACAAGAACACTTGGTCAAGGGACACTCCATTTTGGCTTTCTGTAGTTGCATCTGTTTTATATTTTCTCGGGATTGTCACAACTGGTTTTGTCGCTGTATGTGTGGAATCTGTTTGTGAAAAACGTGTTGAACTACCTTTTGAGTGTACGTATTGTTTTTGTCCAACCACCAAAAATAATTCAGAAAATATACCACTTGTAAACACTGCAGGCTCTCAAATGGGGTATGGTCCAACAAACATTTGTGGTCCAGGGAACAAACACTAAGTGGTCCTTGTGTTTTAAAGCCTTGTAGTCTAATCTTTTGTGTTTGAAGAGTAGCGGCGGCGGAAATATTGTCTCCTCGATGTCACGTAACGACTTATTGGAAGCATTCATCTGTGTATTTTTTTGTTCGTTTTAACCACGAATAATACGTTACGTAACGCACAAAAAGAACCGCAAGATGATGAAGTACAAATTTATCCGCTTATCGCTTATCTAGCGTCCGAACTTTTCTGTTGTGGATAATGTATGCAAACGTTGACAACGCATCCGTCATTTGTCACACGGACCGCACGAATGAATAGAGTGACATTCTCACAGCTGTAAGTCATAGGTAATTATTTTAAACGCTTTTTATCCTGTAGAATTCTCAACCGAGTAAAACGCTGAAAGCCACTACCTATGTAGCGCGATTTTACCGCCACCTAAGCACACTAAGTCATTGTAATACAAGCGTATTCTGTCTCAATAATCGACTGGAGTTTTATCGTTCCATTCGTTGCATTCAATTATTAGTTGTATAGAAAGCAAACCTAGTGCCGAGTCCTTTATTTTGCATTTTTTCCTTTACAATTTTAATTCTACCCTTTACGCTACGTTCTACAGCGCTTGATTTACTCTGGTAGAATCAAACCGTAATAAAAAATCAAACAAAGTTTAAAGTTTGCGAGTGCATCTGTTTTCAAGTTTTGAACACCTAAAGATCGAAAAATATCACTATCAACACTAAATCTTACAACTAAAATTGTATGCGTGATTGGTTTAAGATTGTACGCCTGAAACATTTAAATACTTTTTGCCTTTGTAACCAAAGCTAAACCCAAAGGGATAACTGTGGTCCGCGGTCTACTTTTTTTTCTTTTCTTGTCGCTGAAGATAACATTGGGCATTTAGAACCTTGCACATGTTGCGGCATAATGGCTATATACATCGAAATCAAAATTTAATTGCAAGATCAAAGCCACAGATCAAAATCCTCATTATACCGTTACTCGTTCAGACTAGAGCAAAACATTGAATTCGTCAACATACAGTGATGAGATTGTGCCTAATTGTTATGTGCCAATGTATATGGAATAGTGTTTACAGGTCTAGTTGTGGTGAGTAATACAAAGTTTTGTATTTTTTTGAGGTTTAAGCAAGATGACTTCATTTCCGTTGTTGGTTAAATATCAGCGTTTGACCATAAAAATCTAAAAAAATATTTCAGTGATCACGTTAGTAATTTTAGCGTGAGCAAAATTATTAAGTGTGGGTATGTTAAAAATAACGACAAAAAAAATCCAACAAATCAAATTGGAAAACTAATAAAATATGAGTTGATTAAGAATTGATTTTATTGAAATCAAATTCTTTTCCAGTGATTACTGTTCCTAGTACAAACCCAGTGTTTTTGCACAAGCAAAGGTTCCGAAAACCCAATCAACAAACAACAGGCCAAGCCGATAACCGGTAAGCACAAAAAACTGAAAACACAAGAACAAATTATCTTTGTTTGAATAGATTTAAAAGCACTCGGTTTCTTATTTTTAGCTTATTTATTTTTTTTAGCTTCTGTGTTAAGGTGCTGCTGACATAAGGTCTTTTATCAAAGGGTAAATACGAAAACCAATCCAAAGCACGTATACAATAGAGGACAATATTGAAATAATGACGGGTCCATCATTGACCCAAGTATCTCTGTCGACACCAGTAAGTACATCAACAACACGTGCAACATTCGCAAACACAAAGATGAAGCCTTTAAACAGAAACAAAAAATAGGCAAGTTTCGCTGTGGGTCAGGGGAATAAAACAGGAATACAGGTTAAAGAATATTTAAAGTAAGGAAAAAATGTGCTAAAAATTCGTATGATGTAAATGATTGATTACTTTCCCGCAAATATTTCAAGCTGAATTTCNGTATCTCTGTCGACACCAGTAAGTACATCAACCCCACGTGCAACATTCGCAAACACAAAGATGGAGCCTTCAAACAGAAACAAAAAAATAGGCGAGTTTCGCTGTGGGTCAGGGGAATAAAACAGGAATACAGGTTAAAGAATGTTTAAAGTTAGGAAAAAATGTGCTAAAAATTCGTATGATCTAAATGATTGATTACTTTCCCGCAAATATTTCAAGCTGAATTTCGCTGGAAAATGTTTCACGCTAAAATGTGAAGTTAGAACAAAGACATGATTATTCCAAACAATTTTTGTTAACGTTGTTTATAGACATAGAGTAAAAACAATCCAAAACTCGTTTAAACGAATGGGCCCTATAGTAAAATGCTAAATGTTAAATAATTATTTCGGAAGATCGTGACATGTTAAACCTTGTGAACACATTTTACAAAATCACTTGTTTGCCTACCTCCCAAAAATATTATAGATTCGAGGACCATCCGACATCGAGGCCGTTTTATTTCATCTGCTTTACAACAAAGTAGTGTGATGAAGGCCAATAGAGCCACGACAAAGCAAGCGAGGGAAGCGTAAACCAAAGTCGCAAAGCCTTGTAACGAATGACATAACTTTCCTGGCGAAATCATTTGTGTTATAATGTAACAAATTTTTAACAAAAAAAAACCTTACCGTGATTATACAAGGGTATTGGGTGTTCCATTTTCCAGCCAGGTATCCAAAGGGCTATAAATTCCAGTAATAAACCAAGCAACGGGAGTATCGCGATCTTTGGAATATTGCCTTTGCAAGTCTGGAAAAGCAACAACAATTGCAGTGTGCTTCACAAAGCAGTGTGCTTAGTTTGGCATTGTAACGTCACGAAGGCTGTAGCAAACAAGGTTGGTTTAACTGTTACTGAAAACCAGTGTTAATTCTTGCTAAAATTCTGTTGCGAACTTGGATAGTGAAAGTCTCTTTTTATTATAAACACATCTAGCATAAAATTGTCTTAGAAGAATCTGATTAATTTACACATGTAACAAAAAAGATTTTGAAGATTCGCTCACCCAAACTTCCTTGTTATTGGTAGAACGGCAACATTTGAAACAACTCTAGTAAATATTTGTTTATTGTTTACACAATAATTCTGGAGTAAACAAACAACCGTTTTAGGAAAATACTTTTTATCGGTGCCTGTAGGCCGATCAGGGCTGTTTTCAAATAAAGATTTTTTTAAATTTTTGGCTTTTCAAATTAAATAATCAAATAAATCAAACAATTATTTTATTGCTGCAAATAGTACCGCATAAAGCAACCATTGTCTTTCTGCCCTGTCGCAATGATGGTATTCTTAAAATCTTGAGTAAAAGACCAAGCTTGTAAAAAATGCAACTAATTGTCTTGCCAGAACTAATTCAGAGGGATCTTTTTTCTCAAAGCAAGCTTGTTTCCTGGTTTGCTTATAAATTTGGCAGAGTTTAGCTTTTAGAAACGATTTATTTTCATTAACCCCGGCAAGTGGTCCTAGAATTCTTTTTAAAGAAGTAGCGCGCAAAACTACGTCTCTAATATGCCTTCTGAATATTTAGAGTCGAACCAATATTATGGAGATGTACGCCACGTGCAAATGCGTTGGCTCACACGGGCATAGTGACACATTTGGAAACCAGAATTAGCACATGCCTATGCACATATAAAGTGTCCCACTTCAACTATAGCTTTTAAATGGAAAGAAATTGGTCGCCTTTCAGAGAAAAATTGTTCAGCAGTCTGCTGTGAACATATTCGTGTATATAAGTCGCACATTATAGTCCTAATTTTATACTTTAACAGAAAAATTTCAGAAAAATATTATTTGATTATGTGAAATTAGTTTAAATTTATTTGATAATTTTTCAAACAGTTAAAATTTCAAATCATCAAACAATTATTTGTTTGATAAAAACCCTACATCGACATTTATTTCTTTATATTCTTGGTTCACTAAATTTGTAATGAGAAAGTCTGTCTGAGCAGTTTGCTAAGTACAATACTGTTTGCAGCATTAAAAATACCCAAGAAAAATATAAAAATGTGGTAATAAAGATTCGCTTACCTCGCACCAAGTATCCATGTTATCGGTAGAACAGCAACCTTCGAACAAACTCTGTACAAGCATTTGTTTATTGTTAACATTTTATTAATGGAAGAAAAATCTTTCTGCAAACAAATCACAGTTTTTTAGAAATTATTTTTTAGTGCTGGTATTATTCTTATTAGTCCAATCTCACTAGCCTTAAGTCAAGTCGTTGTCTTTGTGCTTGGTTAATTTTTAGAAAGGCAAGTCTTTGGAGTGGCATGACTTAAGTTAAGTCTACGTCGTCATGACAAATTAAATTTGAATAAACGTCGCCATGGTTTGGGGCTTGGCAACTTTGAAGTGATTTTACACAAAAGATGAAGCAACTCAAGTCGAATATTTTGTTCAATTTTACTCCAGTCAAGTCAAGGTCTTTAAACACCATGACTTGATATTAACACACTGAGAAGAGATTAAAACACTGTTTTATGGGTAACGTTGAGTTGTTGTACCTTTATAGAATTCCTTCGTAGATAAAAACCTTTTACGCAATTAATACATCGAAACACAAATACCTTCAGCGTATCACATGAGCATGTACAAGAGTGGCTGCCACAGTCCTAAAAAGAAATATGTTTCATCAGGCGACAATTAAAGAACAACAGTCAGCACACAAAAATAGAGCAGAGAGTCTAGCGGACTAATGCTTGGATCATACATTAAAAATCACTTCGAAAAACTTTACCTTCAGCTGGACAATAACAAATATGAAAACCAAGATTGACCAAATGCAACTAAACACAAGTAAACTCCAGTTTTGGTAGTTGATCCCATTTATTATGGCGACCACAAATAAGAAAATTCCTGTACAAAAGAAAAACACTATAACACTTAAAATTTAAAATTTTGTTTCCTTCTACTTACCTAAAACTGCTTCCAAAGCAAAAACAATGCGATTCAGAATACCATTATGGTTTCGGTTATTACCATTCTGTCCGCCGGGATTTGGTGCATCAATGTTTGGGGTATAATGATTCTGTTCGTCGTTATTTTATCCTTATTTCGTTTTTCTTGTACATTTTGTAAGAATTTCTCACACATTTTACCTGTATAATTTTAATAACTGTTCCCGTAAACGAAGCAATCGAGGCTCCCAGCAGACACACCAACACCGAAGTCATGTCAGTTTCGGCTGAATTAAATTTGAGCCAGTAGCAAAAGGTGAGGATGAAAAGTCCAACAGCTTCACAAAATAAAATACATATGTGGTTGTGTTAACCAATACTAATTGACAATACTAAGCAGCGAATAGGTAGTCATTTCACAAACCCATAAAACCTTTACACTCAAAGTAAACGAAAGTTTAATGACATGTTTTTCGTTGGTAACCACCACATGGCTAAATGTTCGCGCAGGGAGCGCCGGACTTGTGGGCGCCGGCGCGTAGGGGCAAGAAGGTGCACTTGCCCCCTCCTGGAATTCCCAAAATTGTACTTTATTACCCTTTATCTGTTCTATCAAAACATCCCCTGAATTAAAAAATATATTTGAACTAGGATTTGCCCTATCTCGGAAAATTTTTTGCCGGCGTTTATGGCTGGACTTAAGGTGGTGACAAAAAACAATGTATCGCCGGAAAGGTAATGCAGAAAAGCAAATGTATCGTTATAACATTCATAAAGGACTTTTTCTTACCAAATACAGATTTCATCAATAACAACACTGTGATGCATTTTTCCTCTTTGTGTTCTTAGAAAAACAAAAAAAAACTGGCGTAACATAGCTCAACCCGGGAACATGTCATTGTGGAGTATGAAGTATTGTGTTTGGCCCCATAGCCTTAGCAATTAATCCACCAGCCACCTAAACAGGGTCAAAATTTGTTTAATGACAAAACTCAATACAGTTTGAAGCACATGCAATTGTGGTCCAGCGTTCGCTTTGCTTGACCCTTATGCAAGTGGAGTTTAGACATCTTAAAAGCACAAACATCAACGTTGCAAGTGGGGCCTATGCGTTTCTGCCTGCAAAAACAATCTTGCCACGAAATCTTTAGTAACTATGGGATCCAATAAAATGAATATGTTTCAATAAAAGATCCAATAAAAAATAAGTGTGTTGAAGAATATATTTTGAATGACTAAACAGTTAAAGTTAGGCCTACACTTCTTTTTCGTTTTTTAAAGTCCGGTCAGATCAAGCCTGATGAAAATACAAGCAAATGACTATACAGGG
>QXVZ01012674.1:0-15829 GCA_008931825.1 Phallusia fumigata | reverse complement strand
TGGAAGACTGATATCTGTGATAAAACAAAAACCATAAAACAGACCGAACCAACACATCTACTCAATCTATTTCAATTTTTATCACATGATGGGCAAAGACAAATATACATAACGCTTTAATGTTCTGAGCCACATTTTTTAGATGAAAGATGAGACCAAGTCATTTTAAGATCCTAAAAACAACACCAAGTTTTTGTCAAACTTGAGTGATGATTTATGGATAAGCATACTTGGCAGCTATATTTCAAAAAATGAACAGCCAAAGGAAGACCCAAATACCACACAGCTTTGTGATACTCATGGTTTTTAAACAACTAATCTCTGTGTAATGGTCATACTTTGTCTGAATATTTTTCTCTGAGCACTCATTTCGTGAAAAAGTTTGAGGACAAACCATCAGGGGAGAAAAAGAAACGCAAAACAATATTAAGAGACTTCATATGAGTTTCAAGTAAAGGACTTCCAAAGAGACAAATTTTCATTTACCATCATATTTATACAATAATGCTTGTGCATCAGAATATGCCTGTAGTTCCAACAAGGCTTCCAACAAATTTTCATGAATGTTGAGATCATTGAGTGGAAATTCTTTCATAAGCTGAAATACAAAATATTTTTCAAATTGACAAGCGTCTTTAAAATACACTGTTATTGACAGATCACTACCTTATATGTGACTTACATCTCTCATAATCTTCACGGCTTCTTTCGTTCTTCCCAATTTTCGTGCGCACATAGATAGCCTTCTCTTAATATATACCAAAACATTTGTGTCACGCCCTGTCATAAAACACCAATTAAGATTGTAAAGGTAGAGATTTTTCTAAATTGGCTTACTTACGATGTTCTGTTTCATGCATGCTACTATGATGCTGCAATAGTTGACTTTTTCTATATATTACTTCACCGGATTTTAAAGCCCTTTTAAACATTTTTTCAGCCTGTAAATAAAAACGTCAAAGAACGATTTTTCAGTAGCATAGAAATTGTTGGTAATTTTACCTCCAGTATGTTTGTCGCTTCCTCCTCTGCAAGCAGAATATAGCCAGCAGAACAACTAAGAAGCAAAAAAAATATTTGAAAGTTATAAATGAAACTTAGAAAGTTAGAAAATTAGTAACACAAGACACAAACTTGTTGAGTAGCTAAATTAAAATCATAACTGCCGGAGAGCTTGTATGTAGAGAGTAAATAGAATGTATATGCACTGATATCACAACAGATTGTTGCAACATTTGCATAACAGTTAATTCACTAAATGCAAGCTTCCTGGCAGTTATGTTGAGCAAACTTAAAACCCTTGACATTACAAAACTGATATTTTTATTTCCAGATTCATATGATGTGTTGCAAAATCAATATTGTAGTACCAAACCTCCCTCCCCCACTTGCCTTGGTGCTTCACTAGTAATGTTTATGTTTACCGTTCAACAACAGTGCTTTAGCACAATTAGAAGTTTGGAGTTCCCTTTTCAAAAAAAATTAATATTTGATTTTTGATTGTGCCAAAAACATTAAATAAAAGACATACTCTGAATCTTCTTCTAGTGCCTGATGTGCAGCTTTAATACGTGATTTTGGATTTCGCTCCCTCCAAGCCTTTTGCATTACTAAACAGGAAAAAGAACTTAAAAGGATGCTTTCACCATATTGCTACCCCATATACACTATTATCCAACTTAAAATATGTGTAGAGATACGATACATAATTCTACATTAGGTCCCCCAGTTACTCCAGCTTTTTATGGCATAGATGGTTTCTGTTAGTTACACCACACATGCAAAGTTGCAGATTAATTGTGGGGTAATGCGAATATATGTACAGAAGAGTAGCAGATATTTTTAAAAAACGTTATGCAATTTGTTTGATTTAATGAAAGAGTAAGTGATTATAACAAACTATGGTTTAACCTACAAACTTAGAGGGACAACTGCTGGGATAAAATGTTGTAGCATAGAATTACTTGGCTGACTATCTGTCCTACTGTGTGCATGACATAATAGTATTTCACCACGGTAGATTCTACAGATAATATACCATCTAGATAACCATAGGCTTTAAACAAACATCCTGAGATAATCTGGGTTTTTATCTAATCGAAATAAATTTGCTTGGCAATGTTTGCGGTGCATGTAAGCATAAAAATTATATTTTTAAACATTTTACTGTTTTGGAGCTAGCCGGGTAACAACTACAAGATCAAGCGATACAAGAAATAAAAAAAACATGTGAAAAAATATGTGTTCCCTTTAGGGTAGTAAAACCATATTAAAATGTGCTTACTGCTGTCTGCTTGTCGAAGATTATCTGTGTCACATGTAAAAAAAGTTTGATGATCTTGTGCAGATAAGTTCATGTCATAGTAAGTTAGTGGTTCCATTCCTGTCACCCACAAAAACCTGTGCAAAACATAAAATTAAGGTTTTCAGATGAAAACTTTTACTGTAGTGTGACCCTCTTTGGGTCTTCAGTGGGGTACTCTTGGATAATAGGGTTAAACAAAATCAATGTATACACAAGAAGAGCCCAACCCAAAATTTATGAAAATATCTATGTCATTCCAAACTTGTTTAAAAATTTTACCACCAGAGGGAGCTAGTTATTATGAATTATTATCCACACAGAAAATTATTAGTTGCATTTGATAGCGCTCGTGGAGATAAATGAGCATGATCCATAAGACAAGTTAATTACAAGCGGCTGTTTTATAATTTGGAGCTAACAAGCTATTGAAAAGAAAGCTATCTAATTTAATTGAAGAAAATACTTTCCGTTGAAAAAGATTGTGGGTAAAGCCCAAATAAAGAGTACCCTTGTCGATGTCACTCGTACATCAAAAGAAAACATTTTAGACCTACATACTTCATATGTCGGAAACACTACCTTACATGAAAGTGATACAATAAATGTTGGAATTGGGTGGGTTCCGATCCCATTTACTTACATCATGTCAATTTCAGTCTCAATGTCAATTAGTGAAATGCCCACCTGCCCTCACAAAATACTTTATAAACCATCAAAAAAAGAAATTTCTAGGTGACTTACTTTGTTAAAAATTGCTGTTTTAAAAATTTCACATTTTGGGGGCTTATGGGCGAACTCAGGTAAAAAGTTATCAGTGCATAACTTCAGATACCCATCTATCATGTGTGAAAATTTGTGAATAAATTTGAACTATTTTTTGACCAAAACATGGGAACAAACTTGCGTTAGTCAAAAAAAAAGAAATTAAAAAAAACAGAGTAAAAACAAAATGTGTCCTCTTCATGAAGGGGACCCATAAAAACATTTTACTCTTTTGGGCTTAGCATGAATCACTGAGGCTATGGGGTTAAATGGACCAACTGTAAAAGTTTCATCCAAATCAAACAAACATTTCATGCCAAAAAGGGTTGAAAAAAAGCAGAATAAAAAAAGTAAAAACAATGGGTCTCCCCTTCCTGAAAATAATTCATAATCTGGTAGCAGTAAACAATATTTTATATCTTCAGTTAAGCCTAATACTTTTCTGCACATGTTATAACACACATGTCATTCACTACAAAACCAGATACATTGACAACGTACCAAACACCCTTACATCATCAATATTGTGCCATCGCACCATCACTATTCCCACACTCATCTCAATTAACCATGTCTGTGGTTCATGTATAGTTCAGATCAACTTTTTTACCACAACTTCTCTACCATGCAATGATTGTGTAAATTTTAAAACAAATACAAAGCCAAAACAAAGTTTATACCTGTTGTATTCCGAACCACGAAGTAGATTTAAAGGATTTTTCCACACTTTGCATTCTACAGAAACACAATACCACATAAATCAGGTGGATGTGAAGATTAAATTTTTTTTACATTAAAATATGGTACTAAAATGACAAGACTGTGATATATTTTTGTGCAATTAAATAGGGTTTGCTGTAAGGCTTGGTTGATATTAACAAATTGCTTTAATCATAGATTGCAAAATTGTTATCTTTTTTTGCAAAATAATCATTTTACCTCAAAAAGGCTGGTGACTGTGAAATCATTCGAAATTGACCACAAAATTTTTTTAACTATCACAACAACAAAATCAAATTCATTTACTTTGTTTGTTTTCATTTGTTACTTGAGAGTTGTTCTCAGTGTCATCACCCCCGAGCAAAGGACCTAGATGATTAACAGACACTTGTTCTATAAAAGATGTTCCATATTTTCGAAAGTACCACCACTCAAACACCTGTAAAAAAACACAAACAACATAAAAACTAGAAAAAATACACTGTTTTATCTGGAGCAAGCACAAAATTAAACTGCCACAATCCAATATTACTTTAAGCAGGTAAAGCCAAATAAATGCATGAGAACTGACAATGACAGGTATCTACGCGTGAAGTTAGAAAAACACTAAACAGTCTTTTGAAACAGCATGTCAATAAAGTGTAATCCAAGGTCATGAAAGTATGTGTTAAATAAGAGCAAACTAAGCATTTTAATAAATATAACAGTTGCTTTGTATTAATCGTTTATTACTGCTTAATGGCACTCAATTCAACAACAACTGTGAATTTACTGGCAACACAAGAGAGTGCACAACTTCAGATACCCATCTATCATGTGTTAAAATTTGAAGAAATTTGAACAACTCCTTCTTGACCAAAACGTGGGAACAAACTCGCATTAGACAGAAAAAAGAAAAACTCAGTAAAAACAATATGCGTCCCCTTCATGGAAGGGGACCCATAAATACAGAAATATAACCAGTTTTCAAGGAAAAACAATATGACAAGCTGCTAAATCTTACCAAAATTATGCCTGAAAGCAACGAAGAGGTTCCAGTTAGAGCAACATAAAACTTCGGTGTCAAGGAACTCATAAACACACTCACTAAAAGTGCAAAAAGGAAAATTAATTGCACTTACAAAAGGGACTTAACCCATCCTTCAAAAATTTTAAATACAGTGTTCCTTTTGTTTACATACATTAAAACAGAAAACAGACATAAGAATGTTAAAATATTGGTAATTAAAGTTTAACAATGTAAGGTGCCACTGCTTTTTGCCTGTTTGATATCATTGAAGAACATGAATTCCA
This sequence comes from Phallusia fumigata, assembly GCA_008931825.1. Classification (NCBI taxonomy): domain Eukaryota; kingdom Metazoa; phylum Chordata; class Ascidiacea; order Phlebobranchia; family Ascidiidae; genus Phallusia; species Phallusia fumigata. The sequence continues at coordinate 10,749 of QXVZ01012674.1, read as the reverse complement.
AGTAAAACAGTTTTCTCAATGCCGTTACAGTATGTCATTTTCCATTGAATTATTTTATATTAGGTTCAGTAAAAACCATAGTCACTTGTACATTGCATTGTTACTGGTATTTACGTTTCTGCAACTATTCAACATTAAATGGTTATCAATAAAACAAAACACACAACAAAATTTGTTCTACAGATCGACCCAGTATGAGAGGCCTTGCGGGTGGCAAAAAATCTCCACAACAACTAGGTTCAAATGACCATCATTGGGATAGGCCTAATTAGTCGGACTAAACTTGGACCTAGCCTTAGTTTTAGGTCAAAAAGATCTTGTGTTTGTATGACCGAAAAGCATTGGTGCATGAGGAGGTTTTAGGCTTGCTTTTAGGTTCACAGTGTGAGTGCTATAACATGAATTATTTGTTACGAAACAGTCCTGATATGCTTAAAAAGCTTTGTTTTCAAATCAAAAGTTGTTTTTAACAATAATGGGCCCTTAGAGAAATAACTGTCTACAATATCTAGATGGTTTTTTTTAATTGTTTAAAGGTATATGCAAGTGACATAAAGTGGTATGGTACAAGATATTGTGTAAAGTTTTATCAGTGAAAGGCCCAGGCCAGCAAGGCAACTCTTATTTCCCACCCATATGCTACCACCATAGGCGTCGATTTTTTGGCAAATTTTTTTCGTGTGGGGCAGCGAAATGATCAAATCTGAGCAGTCTGACATGTGATAAAATTACGCAACGAATGCCTGTTGGTTTGTAGCGATATTATACTCTCTGTTATCGCTAATATAATCGGTGCAAAAGCAACAATCCAGGAAATTTCTGGGGTGGCAGCATAGAGTTTTTATAATGCCTGCCATCCCAAAAATTTCCAGTGGGGTGGCCGCCACCCCTGCCACCCCAGGAATCGATGCCTATGGCTACCACATATGTAGAAATAAAATGAGTTGCCCGGTCTACGATGCATTTGAATTTTTGCTGATGCTTTTTGCTGAAATATTCTCCTTTACTGGACAATCTGCAAAGGTTGCCACACTTTAGCTTAAAAATTGCTCAACATTTCATGTCAAAAGTGCAAGGACAAACCTGGAGGGAAGAAAGACTGAAAATTAGGTTACCTTCAGGGGGATAGATAATGACTAGTCTGTGATTAATTTCATCTAAATCACACATTTGTAATACCCTGACCTGACCCGCAGGTTTATAGGGGTATTGGGTAACATTCTCAACTGAGTTTGTCAAGAAACATCAGATTAGAATGCGTAAAGAATGTTACTTACTTGCACCAAGATNAGGGACTTAACCCATCCTTCAAAAATTTTAAAGTTCCTTTTGTTTACATACATTAAAACAGAAAACAGACATAAGAATATTAAAATATTGTTAATTAAAGTTTAACAATGTAAGGTGCCACTGCTTTTTGCCTGTTTGGTATCATTGAAGAACATGGATTCCTAGTAAAACAGTTTTTTCAATGCCGTTATTGCAAATACAGTATGTCATTTTCCATTGAATTATTTTATATTAGGTTCAGTAAAAACCATAGTCACTTGTACATTGCATTGTTACTGGTATTTACGTTTCTGCAACTGTTCAACATTAAATGGTTATCAATAAAACAAAACACACAACAAAACTCTACAGATTGACCCAGTATAAGAGGCCTTGCGGGTGGCAAAAAAACTCCACAACCACTAGGTTCAAATGACCATCATTGGAATAGGCCTAATTAGTCGGACTAAACTTTGACCTAGCCTAAGTTTTAGGTCAAAATGATCTTGTGTTTGTATGTCCGAAAAGCATTGGTGCATGAGGAGGTTTTAGGCTTGCTTTCAGGTTCGCAGTGTGAGTGCTATAACATGAATTATTTGTTACGAAACAGTCCTGATATGCTTAAAAAGCTTTGTTTTGAAATCTGAAGTTGTTTTTAACAATAATGGGCCCTTACAGGAATAACTGTCTACAATATCTAGATGGGTTGGTTTTTAATTGTTTAAAGGTATATGCAAGTGACATAAAATGGTATGGTACAATACATTGTGTAAGGTTTTATCAGTGAAAGGCCCAGGCCAGCAAGGCAACTCTTATTTCCCACCCATATGCTACCACCATAGGCGACGATTTTTTTGCAATTTTTTTCGTGTGGGGTGATGAAATGATCAAATCTGAGCGGTCTGACACGTGATAAAATTACGCAGTGTATGCCTGTTGGTTTGTAGCGATATTATGCTCTCTGTTACTGCTAATATAATCGGTGCAAAAGCAACAATCCGGGAAATTTCTGGGGTGGCAGCATAGAGTTTCTATAATGCCTGCCACCCTAAAAATTTCCAGTGGGGTGGCCGCGACCCCTGCCACCCCAGGAATCGACGCCTATGGCTACCACATATGTAGAAATAAAATGAGTTGCCCGGTCTACGATGCATTTGAATTTTTGCTGATGCTTTTTGCTGAAATATTCTCCTTTACTGGACAATCTGTAAAGGTTGCCACACTTTATCTTAAAAATTGTTTAACATTTCATGTCAAAAGTGCAAGGACAAATCTGGAGGGAAGAAAGACTGAAAATTAAGTTACCTTCAGGGGGATAAATAATGACTAGTCCGTGATTAATTTCATCTAAATCACACATTTGTAATACCCTGACCTGATCTGCAGGTTTATGGGGGTATTGGGTAACATTCTCAACTGAGTTTGTAAAAAAAACATCAGTTTAGAATGCGTAAAAAATGTTACTTACTTGCACCAAGATTCTCAATTAACTTCAAAGGTCCACGCAAAAAGTATACCAGAAATATCACCAAAAACAACCAAACACCCCAAAGGTAACTCCAGGACCAGGAAGAACTAACTCCAGAGATAATTTCCCTGATGCCCACCCACAAAATAAGAACACAAGCTTTTGTATGTCCAGCAAAATCAGAAAAAATAGCCATTCCCACACATTAACATATTTAAAGAACATACATTCGACCTGAAAACATTTTTTTTGTTAGAACATTACACATTCAAAAATTGAAAAAGGTTATCACACAACAACACATAAACTATTACCAATGTAAATTGCAAATTTTACTAGCTGCATTGAAAATAGGAACTTTTTTGAGGTTAGATATCTGACCAGTATATAATTATCTGGTCAACTGACTGTTACATGATTTTATGTGTGTTTGAACCGACTCATATTCCCCTGTTGGACAAAAAATTTGAAATTAAAATTGCAATCTGTTATTTCCAGCTGTACATTTAAAAGAAAAATACCGGTTATTTTACATCAACTGGCATTTACATTCACCTGTAGCAAGGCATGAAGATATATGTGAGAAATGTTTGTTACCAATGAACTAAAAACAATTTCACCAAATATTCTCACTCTCGCGCAATAAGATGGTATACCACGAATTTCATGAAATACTCCTTTTTGCAATATGGCTAAAATTAGGCTTAATTAGTCTTGTTAAATAACAAACAATATTACAACGTGATGTAACACCTGTCAACATGATGAAATAGATATAGATTGCAATACAGAACTCAGCATTGTAACACTGGTTTTATCCTATTGTTTTAATAAAATGATATTTCGTTTACACTTAGCGCATTAGACTGAAATATACTTACAATGAACACAGGTCATGCTTAACGAAAAATTTTGGGGGGTCCACGACTACTTTGTTACCATCAAAAAAGGGCCACCAGGACTAATAAGTTAAGAACCAAACTATAAATCACAGTAGACTTATGCACATAAAGTGCCATTTGATCCTTCCCGTACCTAAGTGAACTAAATAGGTGTACAAATGTTGGCAGCATATTTCTTGAGTGCAACTTTACCAGGAAATACTATGAGACTACAAATTTAGTTATGGATCATGTTCTCCCCTGTCTGCACAAGTTTAATCTTTGTTAAACAAAATGTTGCACCTTTGGCTTGAGTTAACTCATTATTACTTGACTTTCAACAAGATTAAAGGTGTTTGCAAATGCTAGATGTAGAATGATTTTACTTTTTTACGGGACAATGCAAAAGTTTTTTTAATAAATTTTTTGTGGCAAATGACTGATCTTTTCCAGTAGTTATGCTTTTAGGTTATCCCTGACAGCTGACACTGCCAAGTGCACTGCAACCAGATTGGAAAGAAAGACCTGCACAATATTTTGGTGATTTTAGTACAAATCCGCACACAATTTAACAATCCGCGCACAATCTTCACCAACTGCTTTATATTGTAAATAGATGATTTATTTGCAAAAAAATCTTACACCTTCAACAACTACTATTACAACTTTAACAGCTATGCAATGTCATTTCGGTTAAATCGAAAACACAGAAAAAAGGAAAATTGTTATGCATGACTGCGCATTGTGTAATGTTTCCAAAAACATTTTATAAATCAAGAGGTCCTTTGACGCAGTGTTTCCCAACTTTTGGCATGCAAGTACCTTTTGCGCATTAAATTAAACTGCATTTGGTTGCAAATATATTATTCAATTCAAAAAATAAAGAAATTATAATGTTTTAAAGACCTACCTGGCGCAAAACGCAGGTTAGGGTGTGTTGCCGAATATTGAAAGTGTTCTATTTCTTACAATTAGGTGTGTATTGAAGCATGACTAATATCGAATTGCATGAATTAAGTGATTGCCACTGCCAGTTTTTTCGGTTTTCTGAATGCTGCTGGTAACGCATTTAGATAGGGGAAAATGGGACGAAATTGTAAACACTGCAGGTAACGCGCAAGTAACCGATTTTGATGCGAGGAAACTCATAAATACTGCAGGTAACCCGTTTTGATGCCACGATTACTATTTTTTCAATAATTTTTTTACTAATCCCGACCCCCTGACCCCAAAAGCACTAACCATGAACATAAATAGCAAACGTTTCGAGTTTTAGTGCACCAAGTGCCGGACCAAGCGAACCAAGTGAACCAAGTGCACCAGCAGCATTCGAAGGCACCGACTTGCTCTAAACATCAGCTTTAAATATTGGTTATTGGACTTGTTGACTACCAGTAATCAATATTTATATCGGCTTCTAAAAACATAGCAATTTATCTCTAGTTTGGACCAACATCATCTGGGATGCCATGTCATGGCGCCTGGTAATCTAACACCTTCACCCCTCATCACAACTTACAAAACGTTTTGTCACCATTCACCAACACACTGTTTTGTTGACGAGTAAACCAAAGTATTCTTGGCATCTGGCAAAATTCGGCCAAATCAAATTGCCAGCTGCAGTTAGTCCTTAGAAAACTCGGATAAGAACAGTCCCTGATGTGACCATAGAATTTCTATGATGTGACCATAGACGATTTTCTTAGATTTCTATGATGGGACCATCTGGATGAGTTTATTAATTTGCTTTGTTAATTTAATACACTTTCTTTGCGTTGCAGGAACATTTAGTTGTGGAGAAATAATATATTTTGTGTTTTATTGTAACTATGAGATCGGACATATTATAAATTGTGGTTTCAAAAAGGTAAACACGACTCGTAATATTACAGCGAAAAGTAATTTAACCCCTTTTGCGCACAGGCCATCGCTAAAACTACGTAAAGTTCTGTCTAGATTAAATTTGCCACATTATCTTTTCAATCCAATTATTTTAGGATTTCATTTCATGTTGATTAGTTCATTAATCTCTGTTCTAGAATTTGCATTTTCAGGCATTGTCTAAACATGTTCAACCTTCACCCACCAATCGAGGCCTTCACGTTTTTGCGCTTTGTAACGTCCCAATGTTGCCAGGCTATTTCCAGCCTGGTGATTGATTAGTGCAACTGTGTCGCTATGTTTTCTTTCATCAAGCAAAATAAACTCAACTCAACTCAATCCGCTTGGAAAAAAACTATGGCAACTTCCTGTTGCAATGCTTTCTTCACACATTCAAATGATGTCTCTTTTACCAGTTCATCACTAAACAGTGCACTCCTAGCTGATAGTATTTATAATTTCCCGAACCAGCGTTAATATGTACCACCAATTAAACCAGCTTTAAAAATTATCAGAAAAATGGTTGCGAAAAACATTTTGACCATAGATTTCTGAACGGAAATGACCCGAAATGATAATTTTTGTTGACAAACAATGTTTTTGGCAAAAAGCGGTGGGCAACGACGGTACTAATTGAATTAGTACTCGGATAGAATTTGCATGAAGGGTTTATGAGGGACGCGCGAAAGTGGGAAGACAAAAGTTTGTACGAACGTGACTGTCAAGCCGACCTACGATGTGCATTGTTAACAGAATCGCTCTGCATTGATACCAGAAATTTAACACATAGTTTAAAAATGTAGTCCCGAACTTAGCAAAGGCAACAGAGCGTTTGGTCAAGTTTGAAGTCATAAACGTCACAACATGCCACAGCTTCGAACCAGGGGTGGGCAAACGACGGCTCGTGAAGCCATTTCTTCTGGCCCGCCGGATGTTATGACAAATTAGCACATAACCCAATTCATTATTCTCTCGCCCATTTGCTTGGGGCGTGAAGCTAGTGCGATTTGTCAGGTATTTCTTGTTCACACCCGCAGGGCCCGGCGGTCAAATTTAAAACAAACATCTGGTCCGTGAGCCAATTACAATGAAAAGAAATAAACCCGCAGGTGGCCGCTTCCGTGCCTAAAAACCTAGCCGTGCCACCCGGCTGTCGCGTACTCGGCGCCTATGGGCGTCCAGCAAGGATGGCAGCACGGTACGGTACGCAGCAAAAAACATTAAAAGGTATGGTACGGTGGTATGGTACGCCCTTCGCAGCGAGGTACGTGGTACTCCAATCTCAATACGTAACCTACCGTTTCTTATCCTTTACAATACATGGCGGTACGGTACGGTACGGTACGCAGCAAAAATCTTCCAAAGCTACGGTGGTGCGGTACGCTCTTCGTAACGAGGTACGTGGTAACTTATACGCACAAGTCAATACGAACCATACCGTACTGCCATCCTCGGCCTCCAGTGAGTCCAAGATACTTTATTAATTACGCATTATGAAGAAATATGTTTGATCTGATCTCATTTAATCGCGCCTAAAAGTGCAACAAAATATAAATTCTTAATGAAATTTTTTGGGGGTCCTTGTTCTGACATGTTTATTTATTCAGCCAAAAAGTTTGTTTCAATGCACGACCGCCGTTACAGGTACTTTAATATATGTGTGCGCGGCTACATAAAATTGTTTTTGGTTGTGATCCCCTTAGTTAGAAACCAGTTTCCCACATCCAGCTGATCAGGGGGACACCAAGGTCTTAAAGGGCTTAATCCAGCCCCGGTGTCTTTACAAGAAACTGATGATTGCTTTCTCTACCGTCCCCTGTCTTAAACGATAATGGCACTTCTAATTTTGACCGTCGACGTAGGTTACCGGCGATATTGTTGGATTATATTTTGTAGCAGGCTATTCATGTTATTTCGGGCACAATATTATTATGTGACATAGGGGGTTATGTAGCTTACTTAAGTTGTATCTTTGTAAGTACCAATTTTGCGCATGAACCGATGTATAAGTATGGTCAAAAGTAGGCGTGTTTTATTAAAGAATACTATGCCAAAGAATATTACGTATAGTGATCTTTCGTTTTATTGCATATTGCATTGGACCTAGAGCAATGCGCTTAGGGTCATTCAATACAAGGGTGTTGCAGGAAAAGAAGGTGTTTGTGGCGGCGAAATAAACATTACTGGTTTAACCGCTGGAATTAAATTTGTCTTTATGTTCGTCAACAATTCCTGGTCGTCAAGTGGCTTATTTCAAGCTGTTTTACAATAAAGTGAAAACTGAAAAGGTTTTGTCGGATTTGTAAATTTGTTGTAATTTCTGTTAGCTCTTGTCAAATTGTTAAAGGGCATCAAGTTTGGAGGATATTTTAACAGTTTATTGATTGGGCCATGGTGATGTGACCATTGCTTTGTTTAATCCTAAATCCCAAACAAACATATCTATTGAAGTGGAATTAATTAACGGATTGTATATTAGGTCATTGTGATGTATCAATACTTTTGTTTTGAAATAATAATTTTGAAATAGTATTTGGGCCCACAGAAATTAAAAAATAATGCAAAAAAAAAACAATTAGAACAACTATTTTTAATCAGAGATGGCTCCCGACTTTGTTATTTCCGTCTAGCCACTACCTGCACTTTGACACAATTAGCTTTATTTAATCTGAAACAGGGTTGCCAGTTTGGCCTTTTTTCGGCCAAATTTTAATTTTTTAAATCAGCTGTGCTGTCACTGTCTTTAAAAAACCAACTTAAAAAGCAATAATCGGTTTTTAAGCAATTTTTTTCATGGGGGGTGGCAAAATGATCAAATCCAAGTGGTCTGATATATGATCAAATTACACAACATATGCCTGTTAGTTATCATTACATTAGCGGTGCAAATTGGTGATAACACTTAATGAAACATGGTTGCTGACATGACAATGTTATATCTAACTATGTGGCACCTACATAAGTATTGGTAAGTGCCGCTGAGCAGCAAGTGTATATTGAACAAAATGGACTAAGACAAGCCATTTCCGTCTATTTTTATGGAAAAAAGTCACATTTGCAAAAGGGACTTTCCCCTGAGTTGTTAATGAACGAAAAGAAATTTGTGTTGCTTGCCTTGTATGTGCTTGGTGCCATCAAGGCTTCAGAATATCCTAGTGTCGGCACAAGCAACATACTTTTTCAAAGCAAGAATATAATACTGAATCCAGGAAATTTTTTGGGTGGCAGCATATACTTTTTATAATGGCTACCACCCCAGAAATTTTTAGTGGGTGGTACACTACCCCTGCCATCCCAGTAATTGATGCCTGTGCTCAATGGTCAGCACCTTAGTCTGCCTTAAATAAAGCAAATGAGTTAGAATATGAAAATGCAGAATGCACAAGAGGCGCTGGTAGGCCATATGTTTGAGACTCCTGACATACAATAATAATTGATGTGTTTTACCCCACTAGCCTGCCCCCCTAAAATGAGTCAAGTTGTTAAACATTCTCTGAATTGGATGAAATTTGTTTGTATCACATATCATTGTGGTGCAGTAATTGATGTGTTCCATGCTAGAGCTTCATGAGATACCACACTAACCCCCTTAAATGGGCCAAATTAATAAAAAGGTCTGAATTAGATGAAATATAGACAGTTTGTATAACATGTCATTAGGGTGAATTTGTTGCTGTGTTTATCCTATAACCTTGGCAGTTAACTAGCCTTTCAAAGTTTGTAGGTTGGGTCATAGTTACTTCATTTTTTAATTTACATAAAATCAAATAAAAATTATCTGCGTCTATTCTGTACATACATTCATAGTGAACCACAATTATTCTCCAACTTTGCATGTGTGGGGACCCATGCGTTTTTGCCTGCAGAAACAATCATGTTATAAAAAGCTTAAGTAACTATGGGACCCAGTGTGAAATGACACAGTAAATATATGTGCATTTTAAATAGGGTGATAGTTTATATGGAATGGCAATATGGTGAAAGCCACGCTTCTAGTTAGTAATTATTATCTGTGATGAACGTCAAGCTGTTATCCACTAAATAACTTGTTCTAATCTATATGATACATGTTCTATCCATATAGTTTAACTTTCTGCCTTAAAACCTCAGAGCCTTGACCACAAGCACTCTAATAAATGAAATCATGTATCATATCCAGTTTCATCTAGGCTGTGTTGTAAATGTCCAGGTGACTTGTTGTTATTCTCGGACTCGGTGGTTATACATTTTTAGATTTATGACACATTTTATAAGCTAAAGTTAATTTACCCATTTTTTTACCTTTTTAACCACAAATGTTCATTGTTTGTCACCTTTCTATCATGCTGCTTGGTAGACCATTCCGTTCGTAAAAATCAAGCTATGATTGCGTTGTGGTAATAGAAAGGCATGTTCTTCAACAAACTGTAAAAAACTCTTCTATTTGCAGTAGTTTTTTTGCAGTACAGTTGTTATCTGCTGTTTACAGTTGTTTAATTGTAGCACATTACTGAAAAAGTTTGGAGTTTATAGGTTAAAGTATTTGTTTGTATGGCAATGGGGTTTAAATCATGCCTTTCACATGCAGATTGTAATTAGTATAGTGTTTGTCATAACTTGGTAAGAATTCAAAAGAGCACTGTTTACTTTTTGTTAATTTTTCGTTCATAATGTAATGCTTGTGTTAAATACATATTCAATGTATTGAATATAAATGGTATATGTAGGGATGTATGTGCAAAGGTTACATGGAGAATGTCACTTCTCTAGTTCTTCAGATTATTGTTTTGTGGCACCTACAGAAAAGTCTGTAGCAGCTGCATGATACATACCATACAGAAAGTGGCTTAAAAAGCAAATTTTCACTTGAAACCTGTTAATTGCTCAATATTACAACTTAAACTTTTGCTATCTCAGTTTAATATTACTATGTAGCATTACAAAATTAAAATTATTTATTTGAAATCGCTAGTCTAACCTGTGGAAAGTACAAGCATTCAATAAACATGCAAAACAATAAAATTTAACATTTCAGAAAGTTTATTATGAATCTATAATTGCCTTTTCTTTTTTTAGTTTTTGTTTGTCTGTTGGTGTTTTTTAATAGGCCAATTGTTCACTTTTTTATTCAGAATTTTTTATTTTATTTTTCATGGGTATTGTATTGCCTGACACTACAAAATAGGGCTACTTACCCTGTTTGACTAATGCAACATGTTTTTTATACTTCTTTTTGTTTCAGATAAGGACTGTTGGTATTAGACAAACCAA